>JAVQKC010108715.1:0-45974 GCA_036025475.1 Philypnodon macrostomus | reverse complement strand
CTCTCTCACAGTGGACATGCACCTACGATGAAAATTTCAGACCCCTTCATGACTTCTAAGTGGGAGAAATAGCAAAATAGCAAGGTGTTCAAATACTTGTTTTCTTCACTGTACATACCTCCACCAAAGCCCTTTACGTTTACTTGATGCATTAATTAAGATTTTACTGGACTGTGTGATTGTCAGTCATGTGGGTTCTTAATTGAATCCAAGCACTATACGTGAATCGAAACCTCATGGTGCCTTGTGCTGCAGCCCACTTCACAGTGCAGAGCAGACCTCCACCAGACGCCCCGCAGTGAAGCGGCAACCTCAATCACAGACCACATGAATCCATAAAAGGCCCTTTTTGATCAAACCTGTAGGCACATTCTTGATGGTACTAAATAAAGACCAGAAGTCCTACTACTGAAAACTGAATATATTTCTGCACTATTACTAGAGGACCTGACTTTGCGATCATAAGTTGTGTTTTATCTGTACACTGGGGCTGTTTGATGTTTGACGTGCATCAGAACAGCTTGCTTTCTTCTTTGGTTCATTATATTGCAAACCTTAATTTACAAAACATATGTCAAGGCATTCAGAGGCTCTGCCAGTCACTTAGATGTGTTTCTCTTACAGTTCTCAATGATTAGTTCTTCATTCACAAACTTCTCATGCATATAAATAATAATATTGCTTTGTGTTTCAACTTCATAATCTCAGTTGGTCCATCCTGGAGGCAGCTAAAATTAGCTAAAACTATAAACATGAATGTCACATTATTTTTAAAAAAAGCTTCTAACATTTTGCTTTGGTTTACTATACAAGTGGCTCTTATTTGCCAGTTTAGCCAAAAGGCCTGCTGAAGCAGAATTACGCTTATTAATGCCAGTCTACTCGACCATATGGTTCTTTGTTGTTTGCCGCTAACAGAGCAAGAAAACGGCACAGAGAGACTTTGGGGAAATTGTTAAGGTCACTATTATAGCTGCTTGTGTGTGTGACACAGTCTTAATAAGCTCCAAGAAATTCCTGAGGTATGAGTGGGTTGAGTAATGTCCGTCAACTGAAATGTTACTTTTCCTTATGTGATTTTACCAAACCATTTTACCAGCAGTGTTTTATTGCCAGCTACACTTAGTAATGCCAGATCAAATGGGATGTAATATGGTTACTGCAGCATATGACATGGTAGTTTGCCACTCAGTATGAAAACATATATTGTGGTTATTATTTTGTGTTTGTAAGGCATAGGGAGAGATTGGGCATGGACATGTTTTGAACTGTTGAATAGTGATGCAGTGAATTTGCTTATTCTGCTCTCTTTGGGGTTCGTGTTGGGACATTGTATATTGCCTAAATGCTCAATTTTAGATCTGGCACAAAGGTGGCTTTGAAGTCTTTGGCTCTTGGGGAATATAATCAGTTTGTTTCTCACTTTTTGGTAACTTTTTGTTATTTTTCCAAATAATAAAAACAACATGCTCCTGAAGAAGAAAACCATCTTGAAAGCAGGGTTTTCATTTAAAAAAGCAGTTCAAATTGAAAGTAAACACAAACCTCATGGGGACGCAAGAGCAGAGTAAGTCTACTTAAAACAATTAGGAACTGGAAAACAAGCTTCTGACTGTTTAACAATACAGGATCCCCTCAGGACAAACATCCTATAGATCCAGTGTGCGATACTTGCTCTCAGAAAACAAGACTGGGCCAAACATAATATTGATTATTACTCACTTCATTCAATCGACTGTCTTCAGTTCATCCCACAGTACAACAAGGCTAATGATCCAGCCTCTGCATCACAGCATCTTTGAGTTCATTGTAAACACTGGTGTATAGTCTTACATCAAACTAATCTTAAGTCTGGTTATTTTGTAAAACCATTGCTGGTAAGATGAAGAAATGTTAGGGAAAAAAACAATAGTGCTGACATATGCAGTACATGCCACATCTTGGTTTAGAATTCAATTGGCTCTTACAAAGGAGAGTGGAGAAAATGGCTGGTAAATATTATTGAATCACAAAAAGAGATTAGCCGGGGAAATTCTCTTGTATTGCAGTGGCAGACTCAACACTACAATACAGCTGGTACAAGGAAACATGGGAGGAAACATACCTGTTATTAGAAGAGTGGCCCGGAAGACTGATTTCAAACACCCCTCGAATGTAATGAAAAACATGCTGGAGTCAGCAGATGTTTGTAATGAAATATAATGGGTCTTTTTGCGACGTCTTCGACAATATGACCAGCACAGGTGTCTACAGTGAGTGGAATATGTCTAGCCAAATCAGCAGATTGTAGTCACTTTAACTTAAATATTGACAAGTGTGGCCTCTTATAATCCCATAATAATTGGATTGTGGTTTGAGCAAAGCCACTAGATGCTTATTAGGAGTTATGGGTGGCTGTTTGGGGAATTATGGGCTGTAGAGGGTATACATCCAGAACAATGGGCAGTTAGTCACAGAGCTAATGCAGAGACATAACTGACAGACAACTATTCATGCTGATATATTCACATTGGGTAACTTGGCCTGGCCTTGACCAGTTGACCTATACACATGTCTAGATGGTGGGCAGTAGCCATGATAACACAACACAATACTAAAACATCTGCAGTTTTGTGTCTGTTTTTATTCTTGCTAACTCATACATGTACATACATATATAAGACTACATTCTAATGTTTGGTTTTGCGTACATGCCCACGTTTAATTAACAATCAAAACAACAAGTTTGTATACAGGACCAAACATATGGATGTAAATCTTTTTTGACCAAGCCTTAATGCTATTTAAGTTTTTAGCAGATTATCACTTTCTGAATGGAAAACTAAATGGTTGAATCCAACACGTATAAAAAGTCCAGACCCTAGTAATGGCGGCTTTGTGGTTTGTGTGAGTTTGTGACTGTAAAGTTTTGAATGCGTAAATGAGCTGCTGTGCAAAAAATGCAAATTGACACCATGTGGAAGACAAAGCATTAAAAAACACGTAAGCGGCTATTTTGGGTTTCTTCTTGGACATGTTTATGGCTTTACAAGGCAGTTCAGTCTCACGCAATGTTAGCCGACACGGGAGGCTTTTAGGTTTGTTAATGGGATGCTTCAGGCCATGGAGATGAGACTCATATAAGGTTTCATGGTTACTACTTCTTTTTAAAACACTGTTTACTTTGAAGCATCTAGCTTTATTAGGGTCTCTGTTATGTCTTTTTTCAAGCTTTTTGAAATAATTTTGTTCACCTCCTGATTAGCATTTTACATGTCATTGTTAAAATTTAATATTTTGTTACAATGTCTATTTTTGTCTATTTTTCTGTAGAAAAAACTGCGATTAGATGCATTTAAGGCACTCTTTTCCCTTGCTGGCCATACCCACTTCTCTGCTACCCTCAATGCAAACAATGGAAATTAGCAACAGGTTGGGTTTCTTTACATTAAATGTGAAATCAAGCATTTTCAGCTCCCCAGCACAAAGCATTACATGTGTGAATTCAATAAAAAAAAATCCCGACGACGTGTTAGAAATCTCTGAAAAGTTCAGTTTAATAGGTTCCCCTTTTTAAGTTGCTTCCATTTCCACATGAAGCCAGTATCAGATTACCCTTGTGCTTAGCCAGAGTGCCTATTAGTCACTTGCTCTAACCTAAAGCAAAGGCAGCAATATCAGAAGCACTGCTTGTGTCTGTCGCTGAAAAGCATGTGTTGGTCCTAAAGGAACACCAGATCCTCATTGCTCTGCTCTCCTGCTGACAGCCTCTGAGTGCTTACGTATTTCCAATGGGAGTTCAATGTGCCTTCAATTAAGCTCTGCAAAAGGAAGCAAGAAAGTTGAAAAGGCTGAGCTCAGAGCATGGACACTGGTCTGTTGTGATCACATAGGATCTAATGAGATCTATCTAGCTATTCATTAATGTTAGGCCTTTTTTGTGTGTGTGTCTTTGAGGGAAGAAGTCTTAAAGTTTTAAATGAAAATGAAAAGCAGTCTAATCAATTGCTGTCTGTGTGTCCCTGCGGTGCTCCTGTGGCCTTTAGCTGATTGTACCTCCCACTTGATTAATTACACAGGCCTTTTCTAATGAATTGCCCGAATAATGGTACCAGCAGGAAACTAGGTTTGAGTGAGTCACATAATAAAGTATTTATGTTTTATGCTTTCTAGTAGAGCCATGTAGAGCTGTAATATGTGATAACTACATAGAACATTGCAATAATGATATGACATTTAGGAGAGTATACAATGTAAGTTACTGTGAATGCTCTTATTGCTCAAAGCAGACTTGTGCCAGTGCACAGCTGTTTTGAATGTGCAGATATAAGATGGTGTCTGAAAGCGTGCACTAAAGATGTCTTCTCCTTTATGTTTCAGTAGTGGTTTCAAAGGCTCTTCCTGCACTTAAGTCTCCATGCAATAAACATTAGTGAACAGAGGCCTCTGCTGTGATGTACCATGGTTCAGGCTCATTCTTCAAGGCTGCCATGCCTCGTGAAGCCCTTGAATGTAGAGCGGTTTGTGGAGAGTGATGGTGAAAAGTGGTACGGGCCATCCCTTCCCTCATTTGTTGCCTCTTGGACAACCTGGCTTCGGCATCCAGAGTTCAGGATGCCGTCCTATCAGACTGATGTAGGTCTCCCTGAACTCCTCAGAGGGTCAACATCCTCTCATCCCTAACCAAAACTTTAAACATCCCAGCGGTGGCTAAGAAGGATGGCTTTTGCATGCGGCACCGTAAGAAGCTCAGGCATAGCGCCCTAGTCTTTTTCCTGCCTCGCGAAAGAGAAGCACTCTAAACACAAGAGGAGGAACAAATCAAACAAATTTATGAGCATGCAGCCTAAAGGTCAGAGCATGACAAAAGGCGTCCTGTTGTGAGGAGGAGAGCCGTGGAGTGCCCCTTCCAAAAAGAGCAAGCCACTATAAGGCATTAGACATGGGTCAGGCCCAGGGGACACATGCAGCTAGCTCTGCTGTCGGAACAAAGAGCTTATTCTCGATGCTTCATTTAATAAAACCTGTTTGGTTCAATTTTCCACTTAAGCTAAATTAACTCAAATACACACAGGCTTTATTAAAAGACCCAGTTCAGTCACCATTACATAATGTTTAAGGAAAAACTATGAAGCAAGGGTTAATTTCCTGGTCTATGTTTGTTTATGTTGTCTTGTTTCACTTTGTTGCTAATTTCAACTCTATTGAGATTTTGGTTTATTAATATACAATACTTAAAAGTTTGCTAGAATCATATTTAGGCATGCAAAAACAGCTGGTGCTCATAATTTCACTATGGAAGACCTCAGTTCTTCCCAGTGGTTCATATAAGTCACTGTACCATTATTGGTTATAATTTAGGACCAAACCCGTACAGAGGTTTTACGCCTGAGTACACACTAGATGTTCTCAATGGGCCAGTCTGTGCAGGATAAAGGCAGTGTCTAATACAAAGGAGCAGTTTGTGTTTATGGCTGAAGTGAAGAGTTAAGGCCTGTGAAAGTACATGAGTGTGAGAGGCCTATAGGGGTGACCATAGGCCCACATATGTTGACAGATTTATTAGATACAATAATCTGAGTGTATATCACCCCGGTAAACTCCACTCAGGAAGCTTCTGTAATTGGCCCTTACACCTGGAGTTTGACTATAAACATCACAAAACTTTTTATTTGGCCTGAAATGTGGCTTTGACATTTAATAGATGTGGAAGAATGAGTGTGGGCAGTTGTACTAAATCTGACTTAAAAAGGTAGTAGTGACTATTAAATGAACACAATAAGTAATGTAGTTCTAAATGCATTAATGGGTCATTCTGGGTACGCTGTAAATTTTGACTTGTTAACCTTCTCTCCAATCTAGAAGAAATTAATCAGAAATACTAAATCAATTAAGCAGTTTTAAAAAATTAGACATAAATAACTTGGGGGTTTGTATTGAATTATAGATGTCAAACATCCCTTCTTGTTAATGACATTTGCTGTGATCAACTGGTGTGTACCCTCATAGGTCTTGGAAAATTAAATATAGTGTGTCTTTTGAATGCACACTTCCTAGAATAGTTTTTTATGCATGAAAGTCAAATTTTACAGTGCATGTTTATGAGACATGTCCGGGGTCCTTGTTGGACATGGTAGCATTAAGTAGGGCCATATGTACCCCAGTGACACCACACTATGGGATGCATTGCATGCCTGCCAGGTTGCCCTTCTGCCAGCCTGTTTGGGTGGAAAGAAGCGTGGCTTATTGCTTGGTTGATTTCAGCTTGTTGGTTACCTCTAGTGATCAGTATTCACCTCACGTCTCACCATGGCAGTTTCTTACCACACAAAGGCCTGATCAGTAATGCTAGGCAGCAGGCACGGGCATTCACACACTTGAAACTAACTGCAGCGATGGATGAGCTCAGCTCGCTCTAGACTCTGCGTCTCAGTGTCCCAGTGTTTGCTTGTCCACTCTGCCATGAAATGGACTGAGTGGTATGACCGAACCAGTGGAGCAATGCAAATACAAGCTCAGAAAAGAAGGGCATTTTGGAGGTTGGTATTTTGATGGAATAAGATTGTAAAGTGAGTTTTCAAAATACAGGCAACAGTGGAATGGATTGGGACTACAGTGGCTGACTAGGTTCAGAGGTTCATAATAACTGGAAAGATGGTAGTTCAATTCCAGTGCTCCCTACCTCCTATGTTCAATCTGCATGAGTGTCGATTAAGTGTTTTCCAGTTGGAATAGTTGAGCACTTGCAGTGCTTTAAATAGCCAAAGAAGTAGAAAATGCAATATAAATGCAGACAAGGAGAGAAAGGGCACCGCCTTCTCTGACACAAACATTCTTTACATAGTATGTGCTCTAGCATCTACCACATAAGCCAATGAAATGTGTTTTTATTATCTTTGCGAACCTAAACAGTGTTGATTTTTGATGGTTCTATGTGACCTAAATGATACAAAACTGTACACAACATTTTGGATGTCAATGCATTGGTGTGAAAACATTATGTGTTTTCTTTATGTTGAGTTGAATGCTTTAAATGTTTTAAATTTGAACACATGGGCTGAGTAATAGAAAAAAAACTAATGTCTCATTTCACTTTGACAAAAATCTAATCATGTGTGAACCAGACAAATGTGCAGACATTGAGCCTTCAAACTGTTGTAAGTGTCTTTGAGCAAGACAGTTCTTTGATTTCCCCAGTAGGATGTTGGATGTCTTCTGTAGCCCACCTGCTACATGTTTGTTCATCTTATGCCTTGTTCTCAGTAATGTTACCATCGTTTAAACTTGTCAAGGGATTTTTGCCAAAATAACTGCCACTCACTGGTTATTGTCTCGTGTATTGTTTCTGAAATCATTACTCTCCAACTAGCAGCAATAACCGATTCTGATGCTTCAGTTTCAGCAGGTTTGCCATCAGCATGACTAAATCAGATGCCTTGATGTAATTTGATAAGCTGCTGTATATAAGCTTCCAAACAGATACGAATAAAACATTGCCCTAATAATATATAATATAATAATATATATAATAATATGTAAGTTTAATGGAAAAACTTACCATAGAACCAGGTAGTAAGTAAAAGTGTATGTGCAGTGCAGATTGATAGTAGCTGTCTTTAAGGATATTGGAGGTGGAATTGTTTTCCAGAGCTGAAGGGCACATTGAGTTCAGGTCCAGGCCTAATTACCACCGTAGCTGACCTTTCTCCTGGCTGTCCATCACCAGTATCTCATCCATCCTCACTCCCACACCAGCTCATCAGTTACAGTAATTGAGCAAAGCATCTTTCCATCCAACTGGCAGCCAGAGCTAATAAAAACCTCCCTTTTTGGTCATTCAGTGTAATAAGATTTGTGGCATAATAGAACTGGCTCAAATTGACCATTCCATAATGAATAATAAAAATGTCCTGTTCTTTTCTTATTTTTTTTACTTTAGATGTATTTTTTATTATGTTATATTTAATTATATTTGGCATTTATGTGTATTATTATTTTTGTTTTATTTCTTAACATAAACCAATAAACACTTAAATATGAAAAAAAATACACTGAAAAGGAGCAGCCCTTCCGTGATAATTTTGAAAAATACCATGGTACATTTTTGGTAATATTGCCAACCATATTCCATAATATAAGTACATCTAATTTGTGTAATGTAAAATGAGAAGCAGTTAGTTACAGTATCTTAACCCTGGTATCAGGTAGTCTGTATTTTGTGCATACAGAACCACTCTAGGCTGTTTTCTTTTATTAAGAGCCTTTAGTGTAGGCTTACTAATCACATATGTCAAACAGAAGAAAGAGTCCATTCATTCTTAACAATAGGGATTTAACGGTGGCCTCTGTGGTGGTGTGCTGGTTACAGTGAGCTGCTCCACAAGTACTTCCTCTGCTAGCCCTGGTTTTGTAGTGCAGACGTGATAAAAATAGCATTTATATAAAAAGGTAACAGGTAAATTATGGTTAAAAAAAGCTCTGTTTTGTTCAGTGGTAACACATCCAACACATTTCAATGGGTTGAAATTCAATCAATCAACTTTTATTTGTATGGCACTTTACAACAGTCACAACTGAAACCAAAGTGCTTTCCATAAGTGCAAGGATACAAAAAAAACAAGGATAGAGACAAATAAAAACAAAATTTGATTGAAAATCCATTACAGTTGAGGTCAAACTGCAGCTCCATTATGTTTTCTTAGCAAATAAACAAATATATATTATCTAAAATAGAACAGTCATAATAAAATATAGCAAAAACAAATCCATGGTATTTGATGGTATTGTCCGTTCCAGATTTTTGGCATCGTTCTTCGTCTTCATTAGTAACACTGCACCCATAATTTGTTTTTGTTGTTCTTCACATAAACACCATTATTCAAGAGATGCATTTAGACAAGTGACCAAAAACATTTTCATGCATAAAGTATCAAGTGTGGTGGAGGTATGCCACTAATGACCTGCCAGCATGCCCATGGGAAGAAACATTAGACAAAGGGGCTTGCCGGAAACGGTGCGCAGGCTACCCCTGTGTCTCTGTGGGCAGTCTAAAAATACCACTGGGCTTCTCACAGATATTGAAGCCGGGTGATGACATATAGTTGGCAGCAATTTGATTACTTTCCTTATGAACGCTCTCAACTAGATTTACTTTTGCCATGCTGTCGCAAATGAAAATCTTGAAATGCCTTGCCCTCCATAGTGTTTTATTACCCAAACATTGCCATAGAGAGTGGATACTTAGTAACCCAACCTCACATTAAAGTCTGTGTTATTAATTGTTCTTGTCTTGATGCCTTATATGCAATGGATAATTAATCGTATGTGGTCTGTTGGATTCCTGGGAAGTCGCTTTGAAAATCTCCTAGCACTTGCTAACTTTATTGAGACTGACTGGCCAGAGATGTCCTTAAAGATCAGAGGATTGGAAGAATATGATATTCTGGTCATAACGCCACTGAAAGTCCAAGTATGACTTTAAATTTATTGGGTAGTTGGGAACTGGAAGCCTCGTGATGTGACCTTGAATTTCAATCTCTTTTCTGACTTTCAGTCGTATCCCGTCTTAAAGAATGTATCTTCATGTTGTGAGTACACAAGGATAACTGTTTCAAGGACATTTATACAGTTTATACAGTGACTTTAAGGGCATGATTCTATTCTTCATAATGACATGTTCATTCATTAGTGCCCTACATATGCATTCAATGAAAACAGCTAATTATTTAAACAATGTGTAACATAGATCTCTTTTTAGTCTCTGTTCTGTAGCTGCCAGCACTTTTGTGTGTAGTGAAAGTGATCTTTTCTGTGAGGCCCTGGAAGCTTGTCAGAAGACTGAGTCAGGCTTTTGATTTGAACAGCAGACATGGCAGGCATTGTTTTCTCTCATCACACATCTTTTTTCAGACGTGTTGGATGTTTCTAAAAATATTAGCGTCGTACAGTGTGCCACAGCTTTTCCAATTACAGTAGTTTAACAATCACACAAAGAACGTGCCATAAATCAAGACAGTTCACTTTATACCATGTTTTTTATGTCAGTAATCAAACAAGAATAGTTTTTGTAGTGACAAATTGTAAGATATCAGGGCTTTGTGGCTTGGTGGAATGAGCATTTACCCGTGAACTAAAAAAACAAAACAAAAACGGGTTTCAGATCTGCACTCTCTTAAGTGCTTTTATTTTTTGATGCTGATTAAATGTTTTTCTAAATTACCAAAAGTGTACAAATCTAGCTTGTGAATGATTTGACAGTGAAAAGTAAAAAGGTATCCTACCAGCTGCTGTTAATTTAATAGCTACTAGTGGCTTTAATGAGATTTGTTGCCATATTACTGATATTACATATTACTGTCCCTCACATAACGTTCAACTTGAAAATCCGCTCTTAAGTTATAAAGCAGAATTTGACTTCCTGTTGCTGTCTACAGTGTAACAGCCTGTGACAGATGGAGTGATTGAGATCCAGGCTGGCTGTGGTAGGATTGAGGGTGGCAGCACCAAGGAGATGATTGAGGAACAGTAAAATAGGGAGCAAGATACTTTTCCAGGGGCTTCTCTTGTTAGTGGCCACATGATCCGCCGGTTCCCCAGTCACCGTTCAGGCACGCGGTTTCAAACAGGAATGTGCTCCCGGCTGCAGTGCACTCAGAGGTCCGTTCCGCTGCCAGCTCTACTGAGAAATGGGCCTTGCCAGCCGCAGCAACTCAATCTCATTCTCCAGCTGGCTCTGTGCTCCTGGAGGAAAACTGTTTGAAGAAGAGGACCTGCCTGCCTTACTACGGATCCTTTAGATGTCATAGATTGTAAAAACCTGAGCTGCTTGGTCACCCTATAATGAAAATGTGTTAAAATTGTATTACTGCTAGATTACGTCAGAGAGGTAATGAGGTAATGGTTTCCCGTCAGTGGCTTGTTGTTTAGTTTGTTTGTTAACAAGATCACTCAAATAATCCTCTGTGGAAATTCACGGTGGCTCAATCCCCGGGTCTAGATTCCATCTGGCAACAATATCTACTATTGCAAGATACAGCTAATGCCATGACTGAGCCCACATGCTTCACATTTAATATTGAGAGATTCTTCTGCTCTCTGTTACAGTTACACAGTATATTGCAAACAAATATTAAAGTAAATACAAATAATAATTATTATTATTTTTAAAAAGTAAAAAAAAAGCTTTATCTGACCCTGTTCTGTCATGTAATAAATATTCATAATTATAATTTTTACTTTAGTTCCTCACCTGACCTCTACAGCAACATCAAATCAGTCTTTGTTGGTTATCACTTTGACCAATAGCAGCTGAGTTTGACTTTTTTACTTACACTTACATACTACATATTCAACAATAGAAATAGAAATCACGGTTTTCAGACAAAAACGGTCCAATAACCCTGACGCTTTTTCTGTTAATATCTGGTCATAAATAGTGAGACATAAATTCATTGGCATTTTGCAAATATTTTGTTTTTATTAAGATTCTTTTTTCTACACTTTTGCCAGTACTTCTGAACTATTTGGACTCTGTTTGTATCTAATATGAAGTAGGCATTAGGGGTCTTATTCAGGAAGCCAAAGCTGTAAACACGGCTTGGGCTAACTGGCACTGGCTCTTTGTCTGTATTTTACTGCCAGAAAGAAACGGGTGTGTGGTTTGGAGGCAATATATAATATATCTGGCTTCAGCGAATCTACCGCACAGTGCAATGGAAAAAGAGCACACTCGTCTCCAAAATGACTTTGAGATGTAATTGAACCATAATGCCTCTTATGTGAGCATCTTGTGGCGGGATGAAGATCTTACCTGACGAATGAGCTAGTAAAAATACCCTGGCGTGTCTGAGTCATGAAGTGGAGGCTACCTAGTCCAGGATGGGTGATAGTCTAGGGGAAACCAATCATCTCCACAGCAACATCCAATGCATTTTTATCAGTAGAGCTGATTATTTTCATTTTCACTCCAATGTCCCCAGTCTGGGTAGTATTCAGGTTGTGATCTAATAAATGTTGAAATCTCCCCACACCCCAAAGTCCCCATGAGCGTTCTACTATTGAGTTGTGGCAGTTGTTCAAAGGAGCGTGGCCAAGCTAAAGTGTTTTGTTTTAAAAGTGTCAGAGCAGCTGTTGGTGCAATACATTACACTTTCTTTTTCTGTTTTAGTATGTAAGGGATGTCTCCTGCCATCTTGCTACCCATCTCACTTTGAGCTAATTGAGTGTGTTAATTATGGCAGTGGTATTAGTGCCAGGTGTGGTTGGCTTGTTATCACATGTCATGGCAAATCTATCATGGTTTATTACGGCGCCTCTGTTCCCATTTTGGCAACCAACATTTTTTCCAAGGAGATTCCACATACACTGTACAAAAGATAGACCTTGCCTGTCCAAAAATTCTGAATCCTCGCTGATTTTTTTTCTCTCAACTTGACCAATCAACTTTGGTTTGTTTGTTAAAAAGATAACTCAAAACCACTGGCTGAATTTTGATTAATTTTTGAGAGCTATAGATAAGAGGTTCAGGTCCAGATACAAATATTAATTTCTGGTTTGATTGTAATTAATTGAAGTAATTTACCATGACCCCATAGAATAACTTATCCAATGACAAAAAGCCTGTGGCAATTGTAGCAGCATGAGATTTGGTCATATAAGTCTTCATCATAGCTTCTTAGATAGCAGCCATAGCTACAAAAAAGTAATTCTGTCATGTGGTGGGATTTAGCAAAGGCAGAAAGAACCAAAATACAGAACTTCATATAGAAAAAAACTATAATAAAAAGGAAGCAGCAACAAAGGTAGTCCAAACATGTAAACAAAAACTTATGTATAAAACAGGAAACAGAGGAACACGCATAACGAGGGACTGAACACACACATGCACACACACACACACACACACACACACACAAACAAACACACACAAATAAACACATACACACAAGCACACACAAGTGCAGGACTAAATACTGAGACAATGAGACAGGTGAAACACTTAGGGGCGTGGCAGGTAATCAAACAGGAGGGCAGGAAGCAAAACAGTAGTGACTAAACATAAACAAAAACAGGAAAAAAGAGATCACAACAAATGCATGTAATACATTATATAACAATTCATGTTTAGTGTATTTTCAGCCATTCTGTGACTGTACTGCCATGTCATTTATCACCGTCTCTCCTAGCTCTATTTTGCCAGCATGGCGTTCCCCGACTGCGAGCATGTATTTCTCTGTGGTCGAGGGTGTGGCGCTCCTGCTCCTTTTGCCAGTCCACAGCTGTAAGAGTTGCGGCTACAGTGGCAAAAGTGCTTCAAACTGGAAACCTACCCGTCTGAAGTTCTGTTTGTAAATGCCACATGATTTTACTCCTAGCTGAAAACTGTGAGTGAAATGCTAAATGTCACTCTGTAACCTATATTTTCAGTAGCAGAGCTTCCTGTAATGTTAGTTCAAATATGCCTAAATACTGTTTGTAGGCGTTTTATTGAATTTGGCACTAGGGTGAAGTGGTCAAGCACTAAAGTGACATTGATTGCGGAAACATAATGTTGAGTGTTGCCATAAATAGCAATTGCATTTCTTTGTCTTCAGCATGCATACACAAGGTCTGGATTGGAGCTGTGGTGAATTGATTTAACAAAAAGAGCTTTTGAGTGGCTGTATAAATGGCATGTAGCAGTGCTTTTCTGTTTGAGGAGCTACTGTAGAAACTTGTAAATTGTCAATAAATATTCATTTGCAATTTGTGATTTGCACCCAGCTAAAAAACAAAACCACATTCTTACTCATTTTTCTGTTTTCTTTGCAGCCGTGCAATCAAGACCAACCAGGATCTGCTTCCAGAGACTCCCTGGACTAACATCTTCTACGACGACTTCTGGGGCACGTTACTCACCCACACCGGCAGCCACAAGTCCTATCGGCCGCTCTGCACTCTCTCCTTCCGTTTCAACCACGCTGCGGGTGGGCTGGACCCATGGGGGTACCACTTGGTCAACGTGGTGCTACATGGAGCTGTGACTGGACTGTTTACATCACTTGCCCGCTTGCTTCTTGGTGGAGGGCTATGGAGTTTACTAGCCGGTTTATTATTTGCATCTCACCCTATCCACACCGAAGCTGTAGCCGGGGTCGTGGGCCGTGCCGATGAAGGTGCTGCCCTCTTCTTCCTCATTTCACTACTGTGCTATGTCCGTCACTGTAAACTGCGCGGACATGCTGGGACTTTAAAACTCTTGGCATGGTTTATTGGGAGCCTTCTCTGTGCCGCTTTCAGTATGCTGTGGAAGGAGCTTGGAGTGACCGTCCTGGCAATATCGGCCCTGTACGATGTCTGCGTATTTCACAGACTCACCATGCGCCAGATCATTGGTCTTCTTTACAAGGTAAACAGTTTGTTCTCACCACTATGCTTATGTTATTTCACCTGTATCTGATTTCCTGTTTTGCGCTCCAACAATCTCAACTATCTGGCACCCGGCACTGGAAAATTTATATAAAGTGTATGGACATTGCTGCGTGTGTGTGGATACTTAGCATCTCATCGCAAGCTAATGTGAAAAGCATTTGCTACTGTGAATATCCCAGCTACAGTAAGTTGGATGTCATTGTTGATAATAGGTGTCAACATAGCAGTTAGAATAATGACAGTAATCTTCTCATGGTAATATGATAGTTTCCCCTGCCTTCTGGTCTTGTGTGTACAGTGAGTTGCAAATATTGGATTAGCTTTACACAAGTTCAAACAATGAAGAACAGAGATGGTCTAGTTGCTAAGGAACTAATAACTGGTAAATTGACCTCTATAGTGCCGTAGGAACTGGTGTACCGCCTTATTATTGGACAGCACTTACAGAAACAGATACATCAGCTAATTATTTTTACCCACCATTCACATTCAAGACAGATTTGCTGCAGTAGACCATGCCAGATGCAGTGTAATAATTGAGTCATTAGTTTAATTATACAGTTTATAATAGGAATAATGATAAGAATAATTGTACATGAAATACTAAAGCGAAGTATGTTTGTATGGAGGCTGGCATGTTTCTGCTACTGAAGGTGAGTAGTTTCTGATTTTTTGCCAATAGTTGTAGTTAATATTTTTGATTTATTGAGGACCCAAAAAGCTTCTAGGCAGTTGTTTACAGCAGATGGCAGGAGAGAAATGAAAACATTTTTCATAAGAATGAGTCGGCATTATAACAAATAACAAAACCAAACAACCACTTTTTATACACTCACTTTTATCACTATGAAAGTACAGATCCATTAAGTAGCTTTATTCCCAAAAGCTTCTGTCAAATGTATTTACTGTTTTGCTATCTAGACACCCATGACTCTGCATCCATCACAACAAATTCAACAGGACGTCTACGCAAATGTGACAAAATCCTCAGAGCATCTTTGCTACCCAAGTGAGAAAACAACAAAAAGTGTGTGATGTGGCAAGGGGAAAAGAAGCACTAACCTTCTCACTCGCTATAGGATCTTGTATATAGGAATGACAAGTGAGTGCCTATACTGCTGTTTTCTTCACGCCGCTCTCTCATGATTTAAGCCTTATCAGAGTGCCCGTGTCCTCTGGAGTGTGGCTCATCTATTGCCCTGAGCAGACAGGCCTTCTAATGGTGTGTCAGGCAAGACCGGAGAGGAAACAAGGCCAGAAGTGTTGGAGGAGATGATGCCTCAAAGCTGACAGTTTTTTAACTCAGTGATTGAGAACCCATACACCCTGCTGGTGTGCCTGTCCCTGATGTAAATAATCAGCAGAGTGCTATACTGCTGGTTTATAGGACTGGTTATATAGGCTCCCTTTATGTTTTGCCATCTTCATATAATGTATTTGGCAACTTTAGAGAGATATTGCAGTTGGGGGTTAATTTTTCTGCATGTAACTTAAGTGTTTTTTTAAAGAATATTCAAGGTGAAAGTTCCATTACAAGTAGTATTTTCACTCATTGGGTATGCATAAATAATACATTTAGAATTCCATTTACTAACTCTTACTGTTAAGGCCTTTTGCAGCCTGCTACTTCAAATTGAGCATAGCACAAAGCAGGAAATGAGTATCTACTTTCTGAAAAACAACACTTTTGACTGTATAATAGAATACTTTTGGGAACTTGGGGTAACCATACATGGCTTGTCCACTGTGACGTTGAACTTGGAGCAGACAATTGCAGCATGTTATTATGTCCCACCAGAGGAAACCTAAAACAACAGTTTGACCTGGCTCCGTCACAGTCTCTTCACTTGTGTTTGACTTTTATGCAATGAAGCTTACTTTTGATTATATATGACTGTTGTGACTGGTCTGCTCTTCTCAAAAAGCAGCCTGCACCACCATTTGTCAATTCTCTGTGGAAAGCAGTAGTCGCTTTGACTGATTAAAAGCAACCACAGTTATTCCTTCAGGCGCACCAAGGCTTGTGTAACCATGCAGTTGTGTTCAGAGGTCGAAATCATTGCTAAATATAAATATACTTCTGAGACTGAGCTTGAGATTGGAGTTAAACAATATATAGCAGATGTATTGTTAGCTCATGATATTGGCAAACGTACTGCCTGAGTCTGATTTGATCTGGATCCTCAGTCTTGGTTTAGTGCTGATTTAGTCTTGACAAGTAAACCCATAGACTTCTGGTTGAGCCTATATTACATTCATAGCTGAAAGTTACTAAGTCAAATATAATACCCAAATATTGCTGGAGATATAGGTATTGCTATACTCACCATACAGTAGTTATGGCCCATCACATATTTTGTAATATTGTGCAGCCTTGCTTGAGATCTTATCAGCTGCTAAAATCTCCCTCCAAGTGAACTGATATATCCTGTTATAATAGAACTAAAGCATGGAAAAGATAGTATAATCACAGTGGTGCAGTTGCCCTGGTTTGACTACATAAATCTACGAAAGAGCCTTGCATTTTCCATGACTGATGGACCGCAGCGTGCCGACTTTTTATCACCGCTCTCAGCTCCGGTCATTTGACATTTAAAGTTGTAAGTAGTGAAACAGGCAGTGCTTATCTGATAGTGGCTCTCAGTCAATTACGTTACAATTTTATATCGGCTGCAAATCTCCTGCTTCGTCATTAAGGCTTCTGTGTGCGGTCCCAAGGTTGTAGGCGGGCGAGACTCCTGGCCAATTCATGGTAATTCATTATACGCTCAAGTTCATAGCTCATTTCATCAGGGCTTTAAGATGCACTTAGGCAGACAGGGGGAACACAGATGTTATGTGCGTTTGCTGTTTACCTATTAGAGACAAATTGATTTAGAAGGCCCAGATAAAAATGTTCATTCAGAAATAGACTTGGCTGGTCCAGAAAATCCGACAGAGGCCTTATTATAACTTGCAGTTCAGGAGAAGCTCTGACTTACTTATCCAGTTTGTCAAACTGAATTAAACTGACAGTTGTATATTTCTCGCAGTTGCTGCCATTTTTAAAAAGCAGATCAAAACAAAAAGGTGATGATGAAATAAAGATTATTGGATGCCTTTAGCTTATGCCCAGTTTCAATGAATAGAGGCATCAAATTTCCCATAAGGCTTTGAATATTTTGCTACCTACTCCACTGCCTTTCTATGACGTCAAATCCGCCTGTGACCTCTGGCATCAACATTACATTTTTGCCAACAATGCCATGTTCAAAGTAATTGAAATTTCCTTTTCATTCTGATGCCATATTTGAACCAGAGGCAACATTTCTTATTATTTTTCATATATTTTTCATCAGAAGTAAACTTCAAGGACAATTTGGTCGTCTGTCAAACTGTGTAGACCTTCAAAAAAAACACCTTTGACCTAGATGTTTTGACCTGCAGTAGCTGTTCCAGATTTTATACGTATACACAATATGATTTTTTGTGCAGTGTGTGTGTGTGTGTGTGTGTGTGTGTGTGTTTTTTTTATATAACAACCATATTCCTATTTTCCCTTTTCACCATAAAACCCCCTCCGGTCATGTGTGTATGTTTACTGTTGAACACTGTCGATAACGGCTGCCAGAATAAATCTGCAGCTTACAATGTGATCTAATTAGTGCTTTCTAACACATGCACCAGTCTTCAGAAGTGGGAAAAAGCTGCCATTAAATTGTTTACTCAAGCTGACCTTTACAGTGCAGATACTGTTCAGTTGCTTTTGTGCTTGATTAGGGCATAAATTATGTCCATGTGTTATTATGTATACGCTCCTTACAGCAAAGGTATTTACAGCTTTCAAATGCTACATAGCGGGTACGTGAGGCCTGTGTGGTGTGACCGCATTTAATGTGTAAAAAAGGGTTTATGCAAGTGTTTCCTGTGTGTTACGAGGTTAATAGGCTCATTTTCACGAGAGATACCAGAGCACAATTATAACTCCTAATATAAAAGAGGAAGGAATGTTTCAACATGTGCATAAAGATAATGTAATTATTCTATTTCCCATGTGCCTGCTGTTTTACTGTTATAGCAGTATAAAGCAGACGGCTGGGGAGCCATGAAGGGATGGGAAAATAACATCATGACCTTCGAAGTCAAACACCCAAGATTTGTGTTGAAAAAATAAAAAAAAAGCCGATTGGTTGACAGCATACTCTACAGTAGAATAATCCGTCCTGAAGGCAGTGCTATTCTTTACAAGCGAACAGCCCTGAACACAATACAGAAATCTGATGCGCTGAAAGTGTAAACTGGATAAAAAGGATTTCTCTCAGTGATGTCATACCATTGCTACACATCTCTCACTGCTGTCTGAATACACAGCAAACACATAAAGGCTCATATCTTCTCAAAAACCTGAATCTGGGATTAGACCCAGCTGGCTGCTAGTAGATATCAGGCTTACACTCCATCCATTCATAGTGCTGAATTCTGTTGACACTTGTGCAGTCAGTGTGAGGTCACTGCTCCGAGCATGTGTGTAGTATGTCTATAGCTGATGAGTGAGCAGACATGGTTTACCTGTGCAGAGGGCTCAGGCATGTGGAGATGGTGAGGTCAGACTGGGCTGAACGCTGAGGGATGAGGAACACCAGGAGGTCCTTCTACACGTATGTAAAAGTGTGTTGTTACACGCTGTGCCTTGTGAGCTGCATACATAATGTGACAGCCATCTATACGTACTGTAGTGTGTGTGTTAACGGGGAAATCGCCCCATACATGTTCACCTGGGGGTCCACAGATGCTTCTCTGTGCTCTAATGGCTGCTGTCAGCATGTGATGGATTGGGCCTTGTGGGCTGAGCTCGTGCCCCCTGCCCCTGTCCACCTGCTTTACACATGGGATACACTGCACTGCTGCTATAGACTCAACAGGGATAGAGAGAAAGGATGTATATTTCAAGTCTAATGTCTGCAATAGAATACAGTACAAACTGAAGGAGGATATTATTATCAAATCAAATTAAGTTTGCTAAAAAATATTATGCCCCAAAGTCTTAAACTAAATTAATGACAGATGGCCATGCAAGTCTAGTTGATCTTAGTGTAGTTTTAAATCAAATGGTATTTCTCACTTTTAATGGAATTTAATTTAAAATGAATAATAATTTCAGTGATACACCTTAATTTTCATTACACTGTGGATGTGTGTGTGTCATGTCTTCCACCTTCTTACTAAGGCACAGGGCTAGACTGGTTAGAGATGATTGAAGGGAAAAATAACTCTGTCTGCTGTCATAGTATTTTAAATAATGCATCTGAAGTAACTTGCTGAAGAATTTACAACTATAGGCTACAGCTTCCTGTAGTGCAAGCAACATTATATCATATAGCAGCAGGCCTCTATAGTCCCTCAATGTGTACACAGGTGATTGAACTGATCTCCCAGCCTCTCAGCGTGTAAGCGTTAGAGGGAAATATGAGGCAAGTGCAGTCACAGTAATAGAGAGTGACTTGAGCTGGGTTTGCATGGGCCTGCTGTTCACCAGACATGAGCTGGAGTGACAGGCATGGTGCCAACGACAGCCTGCATCCTGAGCCTGACTTTGTGAGTACCGTAAGACAGAGGACATAAAAACAACAAAACACAACATAACTTAAACACTGTGCTATGTCATAGTCTCTAACCTCAATATGTACTGACTGTGAATGCCTCTTATGGTATGTGTGAGAATCCATAGTGGATTATGTAAGAATACATGTCCACAGTTGCAGTATGCATTAATGCCTGGACTAATGATGACATTAATAAAGTGCATTCACTTCACTTACTTGACAATGTTTAGGTTAGACCTTGTTTGTTTGTTTGTAAACACAAGACATCGTAAATCATCAACACCTTATACACAAGTCTTATGATGGTTTGAACTTTAGCAGGTTTCAACATGTGCATGGCTAAATCCACTGTCTTAATGCAATGTGAAAGCCTGATTATCTATTCAAGTTCACAACCAGGTCTGCTTAGAAAGTGACCAGTGAGTGTATATTGCAAATGTAAATCTTTCCCTTTTGGGATCGCTGAACTTAAATGGCTTTGTGTTATGGCCAGTATCTATATATAAGCATTCCATCCATACCGTTAAACTGCAACCTCAGCAAAGCATGCTCCATTGTTTTTGACCATACATGTTTATTTATGGTCGTTATATGGTCTCAGCAAATAAAGTGGCATGTAAACCCATTCAGCCAGAACTGCACTACTTCCCTGTACAACCTCTCCCATAGAGAGACACGCTCGCCTCTGCTCAAAGGAATTGCTTTTTCTTTGAAATTCTGTATTGTATTTTGTGTTGTGTATAGACACATCTCTCCTGTGCAGGGAGATGTGACTTTGACTTCTTCCCAGGGTATGCTTTCTTGAATCTTAAGACAACAAAGGAGAGAAACTGTGGTGTGACGGGAATACAGAACAACTGGGAACTTGGATTGATGTTATTAAGGCGTTTAGGAACTTAATTTGAACAAAGTAAACAGTGCTTCTGTATCTGCTGAGAAAATGAGTCATCTAAAAACACAACGGGCAATAAGGGACAGAACAAGGGGAGGGTCATTTGCATATGTTAGTGTATTCTCTTTTCTCAGTGCTTTTATCTCATCTCTATTATTCAAAAGTTGCCCTAGTAAAAAAAAAAACTCTGTTGATACCTAGATAGCTGTGGAAAGCCTGTTATGTATGTAGGGCCATACACTGCCATACACAGAATTGTAGAAATACTGAGGTCTAAAAAGACTTTTTGTTTTAAGTTTTAAGATGGGAGCAAATCATTCTGCCTCACTATTTTATGCTAAGGACAATTGTATCATGTTTAATTCTGGTATAATACTGGTTTGGGCTTAATTTAGTCCTTTAGTCCTACTTTAGACATAATTTTGTTTGTTTATCCTGGTTTAGCATATGGTTCATAGTTTAGATTTTTTTCAGATCTGGTTTTGTCCTGTTTTAGACCTGACTTAATCCTGGTTTTGAGCTGACCCGATTTTTGCTGTGAGTTTGTTAGACTGTTGATTTGTTTAGACTCCTTCCCTTTGATTTGTCCAAAATATTGTGTCTTCTGTCTGAATAGTCATTATTTTGATTAGCTTACATGAAATATTTTAACAAGCATATACTGACGTCTCCTGTGACTGTGTACGGCCTTGCCAAGGCCACTGCATGCACTTCAAAACAGAACTGTGCCATACTTCAAGAAACTGTGAAAAATAGTTGAAGAGGACAGTCACAATAATGGATGGAGCAGCCCAGGGACAGACACAGAGAAAGTAGAACCAAGGCTGTTTGCAGGAGACAGAGGAGTGCATCTGTCAGATACCCTGTCTCTTCCCATGAACCGTCAACTACTGCGGCACTATTTTGGGCCACAGCAAAAGAGAGAGCAATATACCAAAGGCTTGTATGGGAGCAGTCAAGAGGTTAGCACATGAATAAGAATGTTTTCAATCATTCATTCTCTTGACGTATTTATTCCACAGCCGAGGTGCAGTGCAGTGACATGCAATGGTTATTTATTTAAAGCTGCTGACATTGAAATATTTATGTGGTACATCTTATGAAGGATGGCCTTAGAGGACAAGATCTTGTACTTAACTTTAAAAATATATATATATATATATATTTATGGCTGCACCATATACAGTTGGTTTGCATTATGGCAGATTTATTAGTGCATTCTGCTTTCTTCAACCATCCAAAGATAAGTATAGGTGAACTGGTGTAACTGCTGGTGTAAAATTGCCCATGGTGTCTGGTTATGTCTCTTAGTGTCAGCCCTGTGACTAACTGGCCACACCTCAAGCCCGAGGTTTCTGCACAACCTGTAGTGTGAATAGAATTAAGGAAATAATTAAGACTAAAATCCAGATAGTTTTCTTGCATTGTCCCATACTAATTTTCACATCCTTGCGAACAGAGCTGTGAAAGCCTGAATACAGCGCTTCTGTGATTCTCCCTTTGTTTCCACATTATAACCTAATTGTGTTGCCTTTGTGCTTGTGCTGAGTTGCAGCTTCTGTCCTTAAATGTTCAGTCAACTGTGTGGTTTAAATGGACTCAGGCCCATATCCAAGTGTAATGTGTTTCTGTGACACATTGGAATGATTATAATAGTGGTAAAGCACAGCCACGTGGGATTATTCATCGTTTCACCATCCTACACCAAATTGTAATGTCAAAGATTCAGTAGTATCGCTGCATGCTTAGCCATTCTTAAAATATTATGCAATGGTTCATGGGTAAAAAAAAGAATTACCCCAAATCAGTAAATGTAAATATTTTTGTCCATTTTTCAAGGCTAAAGATTGTAATTGTATTGTAAAAAAATAAAAAAATAAATAAAAATAAAATTAAAGTTATTTCAAAGTCTCTTTCAATAGAGGCCCAATCTCTTGCCAACACATCTGGGAGTTCTTCTGTCAGACCCTAGATCTATTGGTAGTTCAGGGGCATAGCAATACTGAACTGCCTTCTCGCACCCTGATGTGGAGCCAAGCCTTTGTAAAGCCATGTGTAGATCTGTACAATTGCATTAAATATTCATCACGTTTCTGTTTGATCTTCCAGTCTTCATCTGTTCTTTTGCACTCGTACACTGTCAAACCGTTTTACAGCTGTGATTTATTGTCTATACTAAGACTACAAATTAAAGGCGTTCCTTGTTCTTTTATGACTTTTATGAGACAGTGATGATTTTATGGTGATGATGATGTCCTGATCTACGACTGTTCGGTTTTTGACAGGGACTTTTTTGGGCTGCTTCCACATATTTGTCCTAGGGATTGATTATGATGATGAATTGGATTTATATTGCGCTTTACAATGCCCAAGGCTTTCTCAAAGTGCTTACATATATATATATTTTTTGTATTACTCATTCACTCCTCAGTCACACTGATGGAAGCGTGGCTGCCAGTTTTGCACCTACAGCCCCTCCAACCCAATGTGTGTTAAGTGTCTTGCCCAGGGACACAACGACAGCGTGTGCTTGGACGGGGACTCGAACACCGACCCTCTGGTTGAAGGGCGAGCGCCTACCCACTGCACCGCTGCTGGATCGTGGGTGACTGGAACCAATCCTAGTAACTACGGGGTACACCCTTGACAATGGCCAGTTAGTGGTTGGGCTGACAAAGAGACACACAGTACTCTGTTTACTGAAGGCATTTTAGAATGAATTCTATACAGATTTTTATACAGTAGGAGGAAGTCTGGAGAAAGTATCTGGAGATAGCTCTCGGCCATCCCAAAATGCAAACTTACAATCCAATAAGTGAGGGAAAAGTGAGTGCTAACCACTTCAATAAAGTATGTAATTATATGATGATGTTACATTAATAATGGAAATACATGAATGTAATGTTTAGTAGAAATAATTGCTGGTTTATATCAATCTGTCCTTGGTAAGCTCTAACCATCCATTTCTAGGGGTATATATTTCAGACAAATTCATCTGTTTTACATTTTCATCCTAATTACAACTGACAAGATTATGTCGATTATATGCTCTCAGTGTCAACAAGGATTATTTTCAGGATAAAAAAACCCTAACATGAAACATCTTTAATTTCCCATCCACAGAAAGGCCCTCTTCTTTCTGTTGCCCAAGGAAGACATTTGTCCAAACCACAAACTCGTTTTCACATCATTCTTAGATTCAAACGTACTCATGATTTAAGACATGTTTTTACACCGTATAATTTATTGCATATAATTTGTCGCCCATCCTTTGCCTTAAATGGGTCATTATGACGTGATGATTCAGCTTTGGGCAAATTACAACTTCAAACTGCCCAAATACTTGTCTCTGTTTTTTGTCATTATCCCACACCACGAGTCAGATTTCTACAGTTGTTGGGCATCTTTCGAGCTCGTTCCAGGCCAGTATAAACAGACACAAATGTCACGCTCACTCATCACTGACATGTGGGCCACTGAAATGTAACACACCAAAAAAAAGCTGTTTTCAAAAAAGTGGTTTTGGAGAGAAGAAGAATGCAGAAGGATATGTTTATTTATGTAGTGTTGGACAGCTCCCTCTGTATTCGTGAATCGGCTTATAGCTTTGGATGCCCGGCTCTGGTACATGCCTAGGCTTACCTGTGCTCTAAACCCTCTGTGATGTGCCTTATCTGCCAAATGCATTGTAATGAAAATGAATACAAGCAGGGAAATTGGAAATCCATTTTGTACACAATATGAAATGACACAATTATATATACCTGTAAATTGAATTTGTATTAGATCCATTTAGCATTTTAAGACAAAAGGCCCTATTTACATCAATACATGGTTTGTCTCTCAGTTTTCTACATTCTTTGGTCTCGTGGTTGCTCCCCAGTGTTTCTCCAAACTGGAAAGTGCTGTATATTGCAAGTAATACATTCACTAACATTATACAACACAGAACTATGGCTTTGAGATGGTTATGTCTAAATGGATGTTGTTGCAGATTTTCAGCTATGGTCACCCACTCACAGTTGGGCTTTTAGTATAAATAAATACATAGAAGAAATACCACAAAGTAGGAGCTGACAGTTTGTTTGAAAACCAGCATTGTGGTTCCACTCAATAAATGCCCTCAATGAAATGTTAAGGACTTTGGAGAGACATTGGTTTGTCATTATGTCCTCTTGGGCTATTTACCTACTTAACTCTTAACATTGTTTCCCCTATTTCCCCATTGGCTATATTCACCCAGCAGCAATACAATTACATGTCATCCCAAAGCTGTTCATTTGTAGACTACAGTGTGCCGTTCTAAGCTCAGAGACCGTATGTCACAACTATAGGCACTTAACTAAAAGTATGTTTGGAGGCTGTCTTAAAGAAAAACAAGATGGAAAGCTGTTTTCAAGGTTATTAAAGCCACCCAACTGAGAAGCACAGGGTTTTCAAGCATTGTGGTCGGAAACGTCCATGCACAGATTCTTTTATAACCCTGTTTTAACATGAATGCAAAACAAAACCAGAAGTATTTTTCTCCAACCTTCTCTCTATTGTTTTTTAAGTAGTGCATAAATGTGTGAATCTATTGGTGCTCATCTATCCGCAGTGTTACCATTTACTAAAGCAGCTGACCATCTCCCACCACAGGACCAGCTGAGTCTGTATGTTTTTCCGACGGGTTCACGAGGGTTAAAAGCTTTGATTGGGAGCAGAAAGAGAATGGTCCGCACTGGGATTTTACTCTGTGACCTCAATCCAGCCTCAGTACATCTGACTTCAGAAGGAGCACAGACCAACGCTAGATGTCATTATAAAGGGGTTATGTATCTATCTGGGATTCTGCTGTTCATATTACATTAATTTTAGTTCCATCACATTCTTTTCCTACAACTGCCAAGAAAGAACAGGACACACATTAATATACAGTACATATGGCTTAGCTCCATAGATGTTCACATGCACTAAATGTATGATTGCAGCCTGTACAGTTATCATTTAACAGTCGAAAAAAAAACATCCATATGCCACAAAGATTTTTGTTTTGTTTTTTTATGTTCAGTGTTCAGTCATTCAGTCAGCTTTTCCATGGTTTAGACTAACCAGCTAACAGAAGTCTCTGGTCTAACCAAAAGAGGTAATATTTTGTCTGACCCAGTGGTTCCAAGAGCAGTGAAAATGCATTTCACAGGCACGGGTTTTGGCAGCAAAAACAGAACTGTTATTATTATTATACATTAAAACAAATACATTTGTTGAGTTTTTTGTATAATAGTGTGACAATGTTCTATTTACTTTGAGTTTTTAATCTAGAAATGCCTACATTGTCACAATTTTAAAAGGGAAAACAACCAAAAATAAATAACTAATTTTAACTAATCTAAAAATATATATCAGATTCCATTTTAAATATTTGAGTATACACATTTTTTGTAACAATTACTAGATCTACGCATATTATATTTATGGTCTTTTCTGCCTGCGGAGTGACACTTATCACATCTGTAAAGCTGCACCAGCTGTTGGTAATCCTTAAACACATTGTTGGGAATTAAAATCACCCGTCTCTTATCTTGTCTTGTCTGTGAGCAATCAGCTTTTTACACCCCAACCACGAGGCAGGAGTACCACAGCTGCAGCCGATAAGGAGCTACAAAGATAAATGGTGAATTTGTGGTTCATCAACTACAAGCTTGATCAGTTGATCCAGTAGTCAAAGGAGAGGCCTCTAGCCATGTGTATAACAATCCATCACACAGGGAGACGGTTCTGCTTGGTCTGGTCTACACAAGTCATAGAGTGTGTGTGCAGCTTTGAAGGTGGTTATGTCGTGATTGGTGCCCGGAGCTCAATTTCACTTCCATTACAAGTCTATCAACGTGGTGTGGTAGGCTGATGAAAGACCCAGTGCAGACAATTGATCTGAGTAATGATGGAGTGAAGGCGAGAGGTCACACATGCGCTTCTGCTTTATACAGGATTTTCTCGAAGCCTTTCGTCAGAGTGTGAGCCAGTTGCTTTATTGAGGGGCTGGTTAGCTGTGCAGTGAGCAGTGTTCTAGTCCTTAATATAGGCTCGGATAGAAGACAGGACTAAGGATATGTCTTAAAGAAGTGTGGTTTTACTGTCAAGGTCTTCGACATGATATGAATGATATATAGGTTCAGGTCCATTACCTTCTGGCTTCTCCCTTCCAATGCCACTACAGCAAATCATCTGCCTCTTTTGCATGCAGTAATTTGCATACTAATTTGACATAGATTTGTACACAAGGTGACCTTCCTTATGCAACCCTCTTCAATTCCACAACTGGAAAAGCCTTTTCTAATAGTAAGATGTTTGCTACTTACCATGCCACCAACATCAAATAAAAACTCATTTAGACATTTCATTCAAACTTTACTCAAGTAAACCATCCCCAGAATGTACATTTTCAGTAAAAAAAAAAAATACTAGAAATGACTTAGTCAGAGACTCTCCATTCCTGATGCTATGGGTTGGTTGTTGCTGTTGTGACCCTTTGGGTCTTCGTCAGGGATCATTGGGCATTGGAAGAGGTCTGACATCATGTGTGGTGCTGTTCTACACTCGGGACAGTTATGGATGAAGTTATTCTGATCCAGGTCTGGTAGGACATCAAGTGTTGACTGTAGCCAGACTGAAGCTGTGCCAGTGTGCATCGGGTCTCTCTGGGCAGAAGTTGCACATTTTTGTGCAGGTCTCCCAGACTCTTGGAGATTCATGTGCTGGTGTATTGTTCTGAGGCCCTCCTGGTAGTTGCTGTGGTCTATGTAGTCTAAACCGGTGACCTGGTGGAGTAGGTAAATGAGCGCCTTGGAAGAACTGGAGACTGAGCATGTCTCCTCAAATGCATGATACACGTCTTTTGATGTAGGTGGTGTTCTGAGGCCATAGGATGCAGCCATGGGTTGGTTTGATAAAGAGCCCATAAGATGCTTGATTTCTCTGCATTTCTGCATAATTAAAAAAAAAGATCTATATAAAATAAAATTGTATTTTAGTTAAATGTTATAGGGGTTGGAACATACACTATATTATTTACTATATTACTATACTATTGTATAGTAATGAAAAGCGTCTCACTCCTTCGTCTTTAGTACTGGTCTACATCTGTCACTGTTAGAATAATTGTGATGGATAGTTCTCACAAATTAGCCCTGAAAAATAATAAGACATGTGCTCTGCCAATTATGCAAAGTGTCCAGTGTGCGCCCAGAGAATAGAGCTTTCCCTTCAAACTAATGAATTACATTTCTCTTCTAGCTCTTACCTCTTTAGCCACAAGCTTTTCTCTCAAAGCACCAACGGATGTTTCAAAAAACACGTCTGCGATTGAGTTTTTTCCCTCTGTCAATTCAATCTAATGAAAGTGTAGTGGAGAAAAACAAGCAGGCCCATGCACAAATAGAGCTTCTGTAATTGGCCTATTTTGCATTTCATCTCCAGGGATATTTTATTCACACGCCTGCCATATAAAGGGCTAAATTGTTTCAATTCTAAACTGATTGCTCCTCGAACACTAAAGCGAAGGAGAAAAGTGCCCCATGCCTCCTACGGGGTTGTGCTAAACCACTTATTTCAAACTAAACCGGATTACAGACAAAAGACACAAAGCTGGAATGCCTTGGTTTGGCTAAATAATGACGCTGAAGGACCCTGGGAGCCGCTGCCTGGCTGGTAATTGAACTTATGCTTTTGAATGGTGGACGCTTTAACCACAGGCAGTTTTGGAAGGACACACATGTTGGTTTAGTCAAAGGGGAATCCTTCTGAGGTCTGTGTTGTCTGCTAGTGCATTGTCTAGTCTCCTGAGCACATATAATGTCCATTGGTGAGTCCTTTATTATCACCAGATGTGCCACTTTAACATATTCACAGTACTTCTACTTGTATTTGCAAATGTTTTAAGCAGATGTACACACAGAATGAAAAGTACAATATTCTCAAAACCATATATCCAATTACAATACAAATTCAGCGTTACAAATTGATCTTAAATTAGTTGGCTGGCCATAATCCATTTTGCCCCAGGATGGTTGAGAATGTATGGTGTATGGTAATTGGTAATGGTATGGTGTATGGTAATTGGTCTTTGAGGCATTTACAGTACTCGCAACTTCATCAAATCTACTTTTTTCAGTAGTGAAATACAGGCCTGTGCATGAGAAATCTAATTTTAAAGCATTGTTTATGGCTCTCAATACTACATATAAATTGTGTCCTGAAAAGAAATGTCCTCAATGCAGACATGTGGATGTGGTTAAGGTGTTGCCGTGTCTGGGAAGGGTCAGGCGGACATATTTGGTTGTCACTGTGCCAGGCATGAGTGTGTTGGACCAAGGCCAGGTGATGTCAGCAGAGAGGCCTGTGGCAGCGGGAACCAAGCTGTGAAAATCATCATGCACAACAGAAATGAGCTCACAACAGATGACACTGGAGACCCTTTGGGAATCTGCCAATCTGCTCATATTGAAATAGTGTGATTGGTTATGGCTATTGGTTATGGCTATTATTGTGGTTGATTTGTAGTAGTAGTAAACTGAGTAAAACAGTGAAACTAAACAAAAGTATTCAGCAATAACAAATTACGTATTTTTAGAGGCCAAATATTTTCGATAATATTGCTAACTACTACTACATAGCAATTACAATGGCTAAATGCTGTGATTATAAAAATGACTGTAAGTTCTGTAAATATTGTGGCTAAAAATGCTTTCATAATAATTATATTTATAATTAATTCATATGACTAATATGAATACACAAATACAACTACAAATACAGCAAAAACGTTTTATGTGTTCGCACATTGGCACTACACAGACTAGTATTATACATTATGCAAAATATAACACATAGTAGACACCATATGTATATATGTGTATATAAGGAAAAATATTAATCTTCTTAAATTCTATAGCTATTCCCAGTGGACATTTATCCAAGTATCAGAGAAATGTTATATTATGCTGCTTCACTTTCTGTCAACTGCTCTTGCCTTTAAAAGTAAAGCTGCTCAACTCTCACTTTGAGGTGGTTTGCATAAGCCTTTGGATCGACTGTTAAAGGCAGTGTGAAAGCCTATATAGATCACTGTAAATCCAGGCTTGATTCCTTCATAGCTGAGATGGAGATGAATTAACGCTTCTCAGTGAGCTGCTTTGGCAAAGTTTGCACAGCCACGCTCCACAGTCTTGGTGTATTCTTTTGCGTTCACCTGTTCAGCAATGCACTTTTTGTTTTCAACCTGCTAATAGAGTTCATTTGGAGTTCAGACTCATCTTGGACCAATCAAAAGGCAGCAGGTGCATTGAGCTTTAGCTGTCATTTAAAATAATACTGTATCAAACACACCATCTTATTCTAGTTATAGATGTGTTTACTATAGTTTTGTGCATCTCAGCCCAAACCACAGAGCACTCTTTGTTCCAGAGTCACAGAATGCTAATTAAAATGATGCATAGTCACTGTGGTAACCTTCTTTGACCTAGTTCTGAATCCACATTTTTCTGTTTGTACTGACTGTACAATTTCACATAGGTGTTTCTGCATCATGCCTATGCCCTCACCTGAACTTGAAAAACAGCATTCTATGGATTACATATACCAGGAAAAACTCAGTGAAATAAATATTAGCAATGTTGTTAGTCACTTGCAAGCTAAAAAGCAAATCAATGCATTTAATCATGTGACTTGAACATGACATGGTTGTGTTGTATTTCAGAAACTGATTATCTAGTGGGATCTCAAGAATGTGTCTATGCATTCTTGTGTTTTTCTCCTGTATAATCACATGCATAGCAATATAGATTTCTCAAAGTATTTCTCATTAGATGACTTAATGACTAGATGGGATAATCAATAGAATACACAAAATGATCACAAGCAGAAGATCAACCCACATCAGATTTCCACATGACCATGGTCCAGAACCCAGACAGATGGTAGTACTTTTCCTTATATACTTTTTATAGCTTTGAGATAATTGAGTAGTTTGTTGAGATGTTGGGTTTTCAGTTGCCTAGCTCCGGTCGGTTGTCACAGTTGGTTTCGAGTTAAACCAGAAGTTTTCTGGCTGAGTAAAAGTCACAAGTCACACGTGCTTTTTCTGTATTTACTGAGTTTAATATGGTCCATCTTCCCTCTGAACCCCCGAGGCAGCTGACACACTAATGAGGAAAGGCTGATGTGGATTGAAATGATGACCTTTTGTTGCTAGGTAACAGAGTTATACCATCAGCAGTGACAGCTCATGAACCATGGGCTGTTCAAGTCTCCCCTGAAGATTTGGAATTATCTGACCTTTACATAATGAATTAACCGTGCAAATAAAAATAAAAATAACTTACACTTCGCTATCTGTCATCGTCCTTCAAGTTTTCAGTAGCCAGCCCCAAGAACTCTTCTGCCTGCTTGGGATCCTCCCATAAAGATCCCGCATCCACATCAGGGATTTTTTATTTTTTACATTTTCTCATAATTTGCTCAGTTCTGGTCTCCATTCTTTTGTTTCTCATTAATCTTTATTTATTTGAACAGGGACAGAGCACATTATTATACATTACTGTAAATGTGGTCATGTGCCTGTGCCCAGTGCTGATTGGAGCCAGGTGCGCGAAGGGAAGAGAAAGAGCGGGCGCTTTCTCGCTGGTTTTGGCTCCAATCAGCACTGGGCACAGGCACATGACCACTCCCACTTCACCTGAGCAGAGGAGGAGACACAGCTTGAATATCCAGCATAGTATGCTACATAAAAGGTCACACATGTACATATATAAATGTAACATCTAAACAGCATTAAAATAAAACATGGGAGAGACAAAAGTGCATTGGACTAAGCCTTTGTAACATACTTGGAGAATTCCTACTTCACTGACATGACAACTGATGCTGTAAAAGACACACATCAAGTCTTGTGTTTGTGCCCTTGAACATGTGAAGATGAGGATGGTCCTGTCCACAGATGAAGGCAGTCTGTGTAGCAGCAAATATAAATAATTCAAAGGAAAGTGTGGCGTGATCATTGAAGTAAAGTGCAGACAGCTGAGACTGATGGCGTACTTGGCCGCTGTGTATTTCACGTATTGATAATCTATATTCCTGCCGCTGAAATTCTTCCATTTCTGATGCATTTGTGATGCACTTATAACTCTGGGGGCAATCAGTCAATACTGCAGGCTGGGGTTGATTGTGTATGCCGTAGCTGCTCATGTAGAAAGTGCACTCAAGTTGAATTCTCTAATAAGAACTCTCGAAGGATGGAAACCCAGACTAAATGATTTTAAGGGGGGGAAATGCAGTTAACTGTGCTGGCAAAATAGTAAATAACAGGAAACACTGTAAATATTCTATTGCAATCCACACACATGATATAATTTTTGAAGTGTAGAAGGCCTGGATGAAAAGAGTTGGCAAGCAGTTACTTTTTAAATGAATCTTTTTGGTTTGTGAAAACTCAAGTTACCAGCTAATATGAATATTCATTTGGAACAGGTTCCATTACACACTTGTGTGCCGTCAGTAATTGAGTAAAGTAGTTTTTGGCAACACTTAGCTGCAACATAACAGACTGGAATTTCAGATTCACACTTGTGTTAGCCAACTGTATCAACTATTTAAAGCATTCACTCTGAATTAACAATTATTTCTGTAAAATGTGGGATATCCTTATTGGAGTTTTTAAATATCACTCTTTGCATTTATTATCTCTTTTTATGGTTTCACCACAGCAAATCATCTACCTCCCTTCATGTCTTTAAAACGTTTACACAAACTATAAAAACATACAAAAACAGATGCACTCATTTCTTGCCATCCAATATTTTGCCTTTGTATTAAATGCTCACTTTTCTGTCTTCCAGAGAAAGAACGTTCACCTCCTGTTGAACATCTTCCTCTTGGCCATGTGGGGAGTCTTCCTCTTGGCCTGTCGCTTCTACTGGATGGGAAATAAACCTCCAAACTTCTCCAACTCGGATAACCCTGCAGCAGACTCTCCATCGCTCCTCATTAGGACGCTAACTTTCTTCTATCTGCCTGTTGTCAACTTCTGGCTTTTCCTTTGCCCCAACACACTCAGCTTTGATTGGTCCATGGACGCCCTACCTTTAATACGGGGCTTTGCCGATTGGAGGAACTTACAGACAGTAGCTTTTTACTGTGGACTGCTGTCGCTAGCTTGGATTGGCTTATTGAAGCACAAATCGGCCAAGAGCAAAGACGCTAACGGCAAAGCACATAGTTACACAAATGGACGAAATGGAAACAGCAATGGACACAGTTACCAGTGCAACAATCACGACCACACAAACTCTCATATTAATAATAACGTCAGTGAAGAAAATGGTACCAAAAAGCACTATGAAAGCCGGACTCCATTGCCCACTACTGAGAACGTAGTGGTCTTTTCTCTAGGCCTGTTGGCGATCCCCTTCCTCCCTGCCACAAACCTCTTCTTCTATGTTGGTTTTGTGATAGCAGAAAGAGTACTGTACATTCCCAGTATGGGCTTCTGTCTGCTGGTGGCGGTGGGCATGAGGTCGCTGTACATAAGACTTAGACACAGATCAGTCCGGACTGCACTGGTTTACTGCAGTGCGGTTCTCATTCTCCTGTTCAGTGCCAAAACTGTGCTGAGGAACAGGGACTGGCAGAGTGAAGAGATGCTCTACAAGTCAGGGATCTATGTCAATCCTGCTAAAGGTAAGCTCAAGTACACACCTTCATTGTTTATTCAGTGAGTAGTAATGTAATTTTAAGCCTGTGTGGTCTTATATTTTTCTCTACATGCAGGCTTTATTTGAGTAGCATTTACCTTGGCAGATTAAGCAATATACAGATGTACATCTGCCATATTTCATTTAAATGGATATCAGTTTTTGAACGTTTTTCATGACCTTGGATCAAAAGTATGGTCCTGTATAATTTAGTTGAATTATTAATGTGACTTTAACTGCAAACATGATTGATATTTATTTAGTTAGACATACCTTATAATATTTGAAACACATTTCAGTTATAGAGCCATATTTTCTTTCTCTGATAAGGGACTGAAAGTTTACAGTATCATTAATTTATTCCGTTTGTATAGTGTATCTAATGGACCTTTCACAGACCCAGACAAAATGATTGACCCTTTTTATTGAATGTATACAAACTGAAAAGAAAAACAACAAAAAATCTAAAACTCTACAAAGATTCAGATGGATAACAATGTGTCTTTTTCTATCCACTGCTGGATAATTTATATGAAGCTCTTTCCGAATGTCTCCTTGTAGCTTTACTACAGACTAGAGGAGAGCTTGTGAAACACATTTTCCCACAGACAGAAAAACCTGGTGTGAATACTCATCTTGGCCAAGATTATTCTCAAAACCACTTCTTTTTCTTCACTTGAATCAATACTGTATAGTTATATCCTTCACATGCCCACTTGGGCTCTGTGTGAAGTCCTGTTGTCACCAGTTGCCCTTTCTCATCTTGGAAGAGCATCAGTGAGGTGGCATCCTACTGTGATTGGCACTTTCTGCAGGGGATGGAATATTCAATAGTGTGTTAATTCAAGTGCGCACTTTCCTCTTTGCAGGAGTAAGGCAGGGCGGGGACTTACGAGACAGCAGCAGGACGCGTCCTGTTGGCTAATTTCCCTTTCAGCTTTCAGCTTCTCCAGCAGAGTTGAAGCATGACAGCTGTTTGTTTTGGCAGCCAGCATCAGTTGAGCAGGACAGTGTGTGGCTGCCTCTAATTTATTATAGCGATGAAAAATAAAGTCAGTTTAAACTGTTTAAATTGAACAAATAAAAGAATATCCTATGTTTTATGTGAATATTATTTGCACCTTTGTTGGTGAAATATTGAAATTGGATATTCTGGTTGCCTGTAAATTCAATAAGGATTTCTTGGAGGTAGTGGATGTATGGATTTCTGCCAACTGAGTAAACATTTTAGCACTGTATCCGTGCTGCAGTATTGTAGAGGTCAAAAAAGAGGAACAGCCAACATATGCTAGAACGTCTGGCCAGCCATCCTAATGATGCTATTAAACTACATAATACAAAGAGTCTAGTCTCATAATGGGTTTGATTGCCAAGTGACATAAACTGTAAATTATACATTATACTTACTAAGCAGAAAAAAGATACATTGCTGTATGGTTATGATGTGTATATCTAGGCCTACAACATCCATAACATTATTTTTAATGTACAATTTAATGTCTAAATTATGTTGAATTTATGTAAATGAAGAGTGGAATTTCAAATGCATTGCCTCTGCACTTCTAAAAGAAGCCGGCTGCTACTATTTTACATCCGCTGTATTTCTTTTGTTCCTTAGCTTCCACACATTTATTTTTCTATGTCACACAGTAGAAAATCTCTTAGCAACTTTAATTCACATGTCAGTTAGCACGGCACACTATTCAACGCTAATGCTATTAGCCATGCAATAGCACTGTGGTGGTCTTCCCCTTTTCCAACTCCCTGTCAATGGTATAACTGGTAGTTTTGGCACAGAGCTCTCCTGTTTTTCTTCCTCATGTCTTTATGCACATCTGCTGAATTGTTTCTTTCACCTCACAGGTTTAAAAAAAAAAAAGACTACCTGCCACCTGCTGTTTTCAGTTATGAGTTTTTTTTAAAGCAGACACAATGTTCTTTTTCTTCTGTTTGATTGACCTCTGTTTTTGTGACCTGTCAGCATGGGGCAACCTGGGAAACGTGCTGAAAAGCCAGGGCAATATGGAGGAGGCCGAGCAGGCGTACAGAAACGCACTGTATTACCGTAGCAACATGGCCGACATGCTGTACAACCTGTGAGTAATTCTGCTTTTGTTCACTACTGTGTATTGATTTTTATTGTTTTGGTTTCCGGCCATAGGCAATCCAATAAATTTTAAACAAAGAGCGAGAAACCCTTAGCTTTAGTCAATAATGTCAGTTTTCACCTCTCGATATTATTTAGAAACAAGTGCATAATTATTATCTTATTCATCTTCATTGTCTTCATTATGCACATTATTTACAAAGTCAGAAAATACGTCTTTTTTCTGTTAAAGTAATTACAAATAAATAGATCACTATCTGATCTGAAAGAAGCAACCTTGAGACCAACTTAAATTGCCAATTGTATAACTGGGTCATTGGAACCACAGGCATATAACATATCCTTGATACAGTATATCTGTTTATGTGATGTGGTTGTTTTCCTATCAAATGCTGCTCAGTGCCTCACTGTTGAACGCATGCACAAACATACCATGCTGCTTCCCTTTTGATCCCATTGATCCACACAGTTTCCTCCGAGGAAGCACCATCTTGTCTCTTGTTCCCATGAGTGTTCTGTGTCTGTCTGTGTTATTAATGGTGTTCTTTAAGCTGGCGGGGAAACACCAAACATTTCCAGCCATTACTTACTGCGTACTCACATGTCTGTGGTTTGTTAAAATCTGTATCTCCATCAAACTTGAAACGCCTTCCCCTTTGAGTCTGAATGAAGCTCTAAACTGTACATATGTCATTGGTTTCTGTCTGTTCCAGCGGTTTGCTGCTACAGGAGAGCAACAAGTTCTCTGAGGCGGTTCACTACTATAAACTGGCCATTGGGAGCCGGCCAACTCTGGCTTGTAAGTACAGCTCTTCCCTCACTTTTTTATTGGCAGTCTCCAGCTCTTGTGGTTGTGGCTGTGCTGTGTCCAGGCAACCGTGAGTGCAGGCTGTGGTTATGTGACGGTGGCAAAGGGTACTGGGTTTAAAGACTAATTAAAAATTCTGAGATTAAGCACAGCACCAACACCTTATTTTGTCTTTCAAAATAAAATACATTACTGTTCAAACTGTTGGATGCAGCTATTATATGAATTGAACAGTGTATTATTCTGTATTTGTCTCAATAAACTGTGCAAATCATTTCCCAAAGTCCACCATTACAGTTTGCTTAATAGTGTTAATACTATAAAACCGACGCAGCGTGTGCAGCTCTAATATAGCAGATTTGGAAATAAAAAATACTTTGTTTTTGTGATGTAGCCAGTCGTCTTAAAATGCTGTTCTTCTGATGATTGCTGTGTTATTGACCTTGTAGCATTTTCTTGCCATAACTTCTAACTCATTACGGGTCTGAATCCTGTGTCTAGACTTCATATTATAGATTTCCCTACACTTAAATTCCATATTCTTCCCATTGAGTCTCTAGCAACCTTGTATCTATTGAGTAAAATTAAAAATGTCTCCCTCGCTCACCTGATCATGCAGTAAATGAGCTCCCCATTGTTCGTTCCATTCGTCACTGACAGCTAAACAGGGGCCTATAAACGTCTCATCTTTTCTTCCGACGATTAATTAGCTTTCTAATCAAGATTGTGGTTGGACTAGAACATTTCCATTGAGCATGCAATTATCCAATCCGCTAGAGCTGATAACAAACTTTAATTAATTACCCAGAGCAGCAGTGAGAATCTGACAGTCAGAATGAACAGGTTTAACCCATTAGTAACTGTCTAAAAGAAACTAATAGTGAATATGGAGAGAAAAAAATATACACTTTCCAGGTCATTCTACTGTTATACGGCTTTGAAAAAGTATTTATCATCTAAAACAGTATTTGCTTTGATTAAGATACTGAGCGGACATGTATATACCATATTTGCTAAATGACACTGCCTTATCAGACTGATCAGCTCTATCAAGTTAATTTATTCCAAAGCCAGACCTGATGTTTGTCTGGGCAGCTCCTGTGAGAATAATTACTTGGTGTATTGATCCTACTGTAGTGTCTCTCGAGAGAAGTTTAACAAGCCTCTAAAGTATCCCCCAGAATGCAGATAAAGGTCAAACATAAAGCTTCCAAAAGGTCAATGATATTTCACTACAACTGTCTTATTTGCCTGTATAAGTGATTCTTTATTCTCCCCCACAGCTGCCTACTTGAACACAGGCATTATTCTGATGAACCAGGGTCGACTGGACGAGGCTAAACGCACATTCCTTACCTGCGCTGACATCCCAGATGAGAACCTAAAGGACCCCCATGCTCATAAAAGCTCTGTCACCAGCTGCTTGTACAACCTGGGCAAGCTGCTGCACGAGCAAGGACACCAGGAGGTAACTGTCTACATGAGGCTAAATATAAAATGACATTCTCAGGTTAACAAGAGTAACAATTCTGTGAAACCTTGGAAAAGCAAAGAAAAATGTGAAAAAATACTTCTAGGAGTTTTGTACTGGGTAAAAAAACTAGTAACAATATAGTTTGAACAGAGATGAAACCTCGGCATTTTGATAAGGAACCAAAGGGGAGAGCACCAGGCTTTTTAATGGACAGCTTCCAAAATTGTCTCTGTCACTGGGGGTTATGATGATAATCCTCAGGCTGTTTCCAACTATATCGTTCTCTTTTCATGCCCTTAAAGCCCAAGTCAGTATGCCTCCAATGCTACACATTGATATTGTACATGAACAATACTGACACAAATGTAAAAAACTGTTAGTGTGTTGAGGAGAAAGGTACAATGCTGTCTTTTCTACTCAAAATAAAGAATGCAGCTTCAGCTTGCTATACAGCCCCACAACTGAGAAATGTGAAACAGAATGCAATCATCCATAAACCTCCTAAATCCACATTTGATTCACAAAAGATGAACAAACTGGGTTGGGTTTGTTCACAAACAACACTGGCACTAATGGTATAAACTGTCAGCATGTTGAGGAGAAAAGTGCACTGCCTTTGACATGTTTAAATCATGAACTCCTCCACGTGTTGTTCACTGCAAAGAGAAAATGTGACAGTCCTTTGGTTGCCCTAACAGCCATGACACTGAGGATAGACCTTCTCTGTACACAACAGCCTTTGGGCAACCCCAATTTCTACGCTTGGTATTCAGTGTATCGTGGCCCGGCTGCAATGGGAGGAATGACTAGTTACCCTTCAGCTTCTCTAACAGGGTCTCGCTAATACAAACACCCCGCTCACCCTCTCCTCTTTCTGTTTGTTTCATTCACAGGAGGCCCTCTCTGTGTTTAAAGAAGCAATACAGAAAATGCCAAGACAATTTGCACCACAGAGCCTCTACAACATGATGGGTAAGAGAAGACAGGCTAGTATATGATCGCATAGGAAGGAGTGTTGTCTAAATGTTTGGACTAGTAGACTTTGAGATATGGTACTCAACCGTGTTTATTTGCGCTTAATTATGAGAAGATCCTGGATTACAGATGTAGAACAGCTGCCGTCACGCTCATTAGCACTGCATTTGCTCTTCGTTCCTCTGCTTCCTGCTTTGATTTTACACTTTCAAAACAACATTCAGATGTCTGTTATCTGGACTGGCCATGCGTTTGGTTAATCCTTGTTTCTAGCATGGTCTGAATTCGCTCAATATGTTACATTTTTGGAACAGCAAACCGTACTTTGCAAACCACACATCACCACTATGAGATGCATCTTGGCAAAATGTAATATAAAGCTAAAAAACAAAAATATTCTCTATGTAGGGAAAATAAATGCAAACTGGACTCTGTCATAATGCTACTTAAAGTCCCTACATGCTCATTAATAAATTAGACCTGAGCCATATCTATATACTGTATATTCTGGGTATAAGGTGTTTAATGTAGTTGCAATACCATGCACCTCTGCTCAACTCTTTTACCTCCTGCTGCTTGTCAGATACTGTGCAGCTTTTGTCAGAGCAGACTCGGTTTGTAACAGCTCCGTCTGCCACACTCTCTGGTGGACTCTGGAATGTCTCGCTCTGAGGGAAGCTGCGGATTGGGTGGCATTCCTAATTTTGCGATGATGTTTAGGCTAATCTCACACTGAGCACAGAGAGGTTTTTTTTTATCTGAAGAGCTCCTGTCAAAACAGCCCCAAAAATGTAAGGCCTTTTTGGTTTAGTGGCTTAGCTTCATCGTGAATCTCAAGTCTGCATAATTCCATCTCAAGTAATGTAATTTTACTGGGCACAAATAAGCGTTATAATCTTCAGAGTTTCATTTAGAAAAAGAGTTGCGTGGTTTCTGTAATGCCTGCAAAGATTTGAAGCCAACCCCGGATTTTTATTTTTCAAACGTCTCAGAGATTTGCCTCAGAAATGCCACCATTAATTCTTTTGCTTTTCTAAATATATTATAACATGATCATTGTACACGCATATATAGCAGTACCACATTTCTTTGGAGGAAAAGCTTGAAAAAGTTCTATCTTCTATCTTGCTTTTATCTTTATCTAAAACATTATCTAATATGAGACTTTATTTTGTATTAGCCAAGATGTTTCTAGATCATTTACTAAAAGACACCCTTATCAGGAAGTGGTTAGTACTAATCCTCTCAGATCCAGTCTCAGTGTGTCCCATAGTCAAAACAGCCCATCATTCCAAAACCGCCTGCAATCATTCCACATCTCATAACACTGTGGTGAGGACTGAAATATAGCCCGTGTTACAGATTCCAGTGGAATGATAACACCTGGATACATCAGGTCTCAAAGTGTCATAATAGATGGTAATGTTGATTTTACTCTATTGTATTCGATTACGGGTCAATGTTGTCAAACTTTTGCAATAATCAGAGTGTTATTGGATGACTGTGAAAGAGAGGTCATTGTTTTTTCAGGTGTGCGGCCAGTAGGGGAGGGCTTACATGATGTCTAACCGAAAGTAAAAGTTAATTCTCTTCTCTCTGCACCTCGACTGAACCCAAAAGTGACACAATACTATACAGTCTTGAATTCATTTAGGTTATACACTGCTGGTTCGCAAAAAAAGCAAATCAAGATTAGTTAAAAATGACTTGAGTTCAGAATATTATGGTTGATGTATGTAGTTTTGACTCATTTAGATGTCTTTATGCCAAGATTATTTGACATGTTTCAATGTAATTCTTGGATATTCTTTCCTAAAATAAGAAATAAATATATTGAAATCAGTCAATCTATAGTAAAATGTATCAAAATGTATGTTCTGAATTCAAGTCATTCTAGTCTAGATATAATTTTTTTACAGTAAATGGTGTGGTCTTTTTGATGATGCTTCTTTGTCCAATGCTTTATATTCAGAGCAGTGCCTTATACATCTGTGTGATGTGTTGACCTCTGGCTGGCTGACTGCTAACTCTGACCTCTGTCTCTCACAGGGGAAGCCTACATGAGACTGAGCAAACTGCCTGAAGCTGAACACTGGTACAGAGAGTCCCTGCGGGTGAAGCCAGACCACATCCCTGCACATCTCACCTACGGCAAACTCCTAGCTATAACAGTACGTACCATTACTTTTCAATGCATTGTTTTGATGCAGGAAGTGGTGATTCATTTATGTGGTTAAGTATGTGTATTCATATGTTACACTGAGCACATTTTGACACTGAATATCTGCACCATGGTTCAGCAATAAAGCTGTGTTCGTTTGTCCTCAGAGGCTGGAAGACAAAATCTCAGAGTTAGCGTGTTCCAGTTGTTAACTCGGAAAGAAACCTTAACAGCTCCATGTAGCAGTCTGCAAGATTAGCACAATAGAGCATTTTAGGGCATTTTTAACTGTAGTTTCCAAGTAGGAATGCTGACATCAAGGTCTGTTCCAGTTGATTTTACAAAACTAGGTAAATTCCGACTTCTGAGGACATCTGGAACACACAAGTGAGTAATTATGTTGGGTAACTTTTTTTGTTTTGTATGTTGGGTAACATTCAAACTTCTGGGCTTTAAGCTCTCACGCCTGATAAAAGTCAAATAGTCCAGACCAAACAGTGCAAGAGTGAAAGCCCCTTAAAACCCCAAATAATAAAATGTAGCCATGTACACTGATGTAAGGAATATAGTATGAACGACTAGAGTTACCAAGTCCTGGCACTGATTCACACAAAGAGTACTACACAATACCTGGATGATTTATTAGACTATAGTATGTAACATGAACTATCTACAGGGCAATATTGTAGTGAATAATGCATTGTCCCCAGTCAGAAAATCTATGTTAATGGGTCCATGTGGTGTAAAATGTAGGACACTTCACTACAACTTATTCCTGATCATGAAAAAATGTATAATACAGCCCTTATAGAAATCCTTGACAAAATACACTGACACTGACTTGTGGTGACAAAGGGGGTTGTTGGTTTGATCCCCTCGACTTTTTAACTCTTTACTGTGGTGCGTGAATAGAGGCTTGATGTACAGTGTGTTGAGAACCCAAAAGTGTTATATAAATGTGGCCATGCTTATAAATCTGTCTGTTTGTATTAAACTCATAAAAAATGTCACATGCATCTGATTTACAGGCACATATGGAAGTGAAATAATGAGATTGCATTGTATTTGTCCTCTTCACAGAAAAATTAACTCATCCCATATGACCAAATATATCACTTCTGCCTTTATGAACGTCTCTCAGGGGCTTGGTCCTACATTAAATTAGTGGCTAAACCTTATCTGTCTAAGATCTCACTTCATCTCTGAACTACTTCTCATTCCAACACCATCTCTGTGTCCATTCCACAAGCTTTTTCTTACACTGTCTTTCATCAGTGCCGGCTTTTCATCACGTCTTAACAGATCGTAACGACGTGCTCCTAGAGACTTGATCAATAGTGCGCTGGCGGAAAGCATGGGGGAAAATGAGAGCATGCTTTTCAATGTTCTGGGAAAAGTAGCTTTTTAATGACTGTACTGTATGCTGGGCGGATCTACAGAAATATAAGAGCTATGTTGTTCTTCGTTTTCCAAGCCAGTAGAGATAATATCATTTAAAGGGTCAGTGACGTGTCCTAGAACAAGCAAAGTCATGGTCTCCGGGGCAAATTCAGTTTCACAGACTCCCAGTCTCCACCGTGGTCATGTGTGCAGGTCAGACAGTCATCCTTTTTCAGATTGAAGCGAGATAGGTGTTTTTGAATTAAGGAGAGTTATGGCCATAAAGGAGAGTGGGTAAAAGAAATAAAGAATTTACAAAGGAGCTGTGTGGAAGGTCAGATAAAAGGTGGATGCATCAGTAGACAGAGGCCTAATCAGAGTGAAGATGATAACTCATACTGGGTCACAATGCATCATCTCCCTCATGGAAATAGACTTGGTTCCTTTTTGAGCCTCTTATAAATTATTGCTCTGTGTTTTGGCTGCACCTGCTTACAACCCAAAGACAAATCATCAATTAAAGTCGTACAGGATTATTATGCATGCATGTTTTTGTAGTAGATTACTGTCTGTGTGGCTGACTTAAGTGTCAGCACATTTAACACAGCAGTATTAGTTTAGATTATGACACACACAGAACTGGATAAACATTTGAAGCTGGTTTAGCCCCATGAAAATTCAGCGTGCTTTTATTGATTTTTGGGAAAAGTATGGTTCAAAGCCTCTGAGGTGAATCTTTGATGATCACTGATAGTTTTGTGCAGAAAAAACACACTTGATCCAGATAACAGGTGATATTTTTATTACAGAAACCAAAATGATTTTGTTCCAAATTTGCCATTATGTTGTCAGCTGCATACTATTTGTGATGTTTTGATTAATCAGTAGTCCTTTTTTCTGGGATGTAGCCAAATGAACAAGATTGACTATAATTGTTGATATTTTGATGTCATTTACAAATTGAGGCTTAGAAAAGTGGTGGAAAGAATCACTGTAGTCCCTGTTGCCTTGACCTCTCCTGTTTTGTAGGTAGCCTGAGGGCCAGGATGTGCTAAAGCCCATACAGACACAGTGATGGACACAAGATGCCAGGAATATTGCAGCCAGTCATTTCCTAAAGCTAATAGGATGCAGGCTTCATAATCCCCTGGCTTTAACCAAGTCAGAGCAGCATCTGTGCTCTATCTGCTGTTATCTGCAAACATGAATGAGAAATGCACAAACCTAATGTCAAAAGATACTGAAAGCACACCATGATTGACCTTATTACTGTCATATGTTTATTATATCATTTGTTGTGGAGACATGTAAAAAGTCCCATTTTGCAAGAAAACCTAAGGCTCTCCTCAAGATTGAGCTTAAACTCTCCTGTTCTTAGTTTTTTGTTTGTTTTTGTAACATTTATTAAAATAAATTCTTGCCCTTTTCACACATTTACACACACACGCACACACACACACGCACGCACGCACACACACACACGGCCACACTATTGGGTAGTATTTTGTATTTTGACACATGAATTACAGCATTTGAGCATTTACTCGTGATAATTGTATTTGTACATACTGTGCATATAACCATTAATCTGTGACTTCCAAAAATGAGGAATTATACAATAATGTTCACTGTTCATCTGTATGCACGGGTGTCTATATATATATATATATGCATAGTCAATTGCTACTTTGCAAACCATGTCCTTATGCGAAACATTTGGCCTGTTGAAAAGATATTGGTGTGTGGCCAAATTGTGCACATTCATTATGATGTTTACAATTTCCATGTGTACAGAGATATGTAAAAAGTAATTGCATGTGATCTTGTCTAGAGCCCACACTGAAGGAGCACGAGAGAGTAACATATACTGTGTGCGTTAAAGGTTACATCTTGTTCTGTGGTAGTGGAGATAACAACTGTAATGGTTTGTTCCTGACATTTTTCACCTAGACATCTACTTGGCTCAGAGGAACAGGTCCTGGTTGTAACTGGTTCAATAATGAGGTTGTATAAACTATAATGTAACAAAGTGCCACACCTGGAATTAACAAGTGTGCCTTATTTCAGAGCAGGAATGTGAGAGAAGCTTGTTATTTTAATGTTGTTAATATACTCAAACGGGGCCTAATCCTGCTCCTTTATCCTCCACAACTGTAAGTCATTTGACTGTGAAGTGTAATTCTCAGTTTTAGTGTACACTGATATGATGAATCCATCTGCTCCACAAATGTACACATTCCTGCATGTTTGAGCAGACAGATCAAAATACACACAAATGTTCCCTTTTGTATTGGACTGTATTAGATAGACCACCACATACTTAGGCCTGATGTATTTCAGATTTAGTGGGGAACTCCACTCTAGTATTTACATTAGAAATGAACTATTGAATGTTATATTAAATGTATATGCTTGAGTAAGGGTACAGGCATTAATACAGCTCTGCTCTGATTCCTCAGTTGAACCATAGTCATTTTCTAATTAAAGTATTATCCCAGCCTTAAGAGCTTTTAATTAAATCTTCCATTTTTTCTGACATTTCAGTCTATGGGCTGTAAAGTCATGTTGGTCCTATTGTGCTTGATTGTTTCAATGTTATTGTTATAGATGAATGCACATGTTAATTGTTGATCAGATGGCATCTGCTGCCAGTCCTGGCACCTTCCATTGGCCAGCTGCTGGGTTCTGTGTGAGCAGTGATTGGTTTGTGCAGCAGTCAAAAGACCACAAGGGACTGTCTGTCTGTGGAGATTTCATTGTTAAAACTTAAACATGCGGCAAATAGTAGACATGCAGTAGTTCAAGCATCACAAAGGAAGCATGTTTAAGTCACCTTTATGTATTTAGATGAATTTGCTGACCTGATTAAGTTTTCTCATAAGAGAAATAAATGAGATTAGGCCAAGGCCTAAGAGCAAATACATAAGTGCTTTATATACTGCTTATTATATCGTCAAAATGACACGTCAGTCCACGTCCGCAGATCACAGCTAAACTCAATAACTCAAAAACGAATTGCCGGATCAGTTTTAACATTTGCACACAGGTACATACCATAAAGACGCCAAACTGTATTGATTTGGGTACTTCTACGATTCATATTAATTGAATAATTAATTAATTACATCCAAACGCAATAACTCAAAAAGTCTATGCCTGATCTTTTTCAACTTTTGCACACAGGTACATATCATGAAGATGCAGAACTGGATTGAGTTTGGTCCATCTACGATTAATAACAATTAAACAATTAACAAATGAATACTTTCATGCACGTTTATTGAGCCAATAATCCTGCTGAACATAAATGAAATCGCATGAATTTTGGCACATTGATCCGGGCAATTGTATAGTTAATGTACATAAGCACATTACAGAGGTCAAATAAAGAATGCCTCTATAGCGCCCCCATGTTTATGACCCCTATGGGACCCTGGACACACTTACTTTGGCAGAGAGCAATGAAACTTGGTACAGTGATT
>JAVQKC010108679.1:0-23563 GCA_036025475.1 Philypnodon macrostomus | reverse complement strand
CTCTCACAGTGGACATGCACCTACGATGAAAATTTCAGACCCCTTCATGACTTCTAAGTGGGAGAAATAGCAAAATAGCAAGGTGTTCAAATACTTGTTTTCTTCACTGTATATAGTGCTTTTCAGGACACCCAAAGACGCTTTACAATTGCATTATTCATTCACTCCATACACTGGTGGCGTTAAGCTACTAAAAACACTGTCTGTATGTCTTTTGTTTTACACTTTAAGCTCCTCCTTCCAGTGTGTGTTACAGTTGCACAGGTTGACCAGGCTGATTTAATACTGTGCTTCTGTTTTAGTCAGAGAAAGAGCGCTGGTCTCGTGCGCTGGTGGAGTATGAGAAGCAACAGAAGACCCTGTGTGGAGATGTTCTTCTCACGACGGCATTTGTGTCATATTTGGGATATTTCTCTCGTCAATATCGCGTTGAGCTTCTAAATAACAACTGGATTCCATTGCTTCAGTCTACAAAAGTAAAGTTCATTTTGAAGCTGTAATTGTAAACGGTCAAAGCCCTTTAAACAAATGCCCAATATAAAAATGTGTGAAGTGAACCCTCACACACATCCTGCTGCTCCAATCAGAATGACATTATCCCTGGTTACTGTTCCAGGTCTCCATAGCCCTGACAGACGGCCTGGACCCGGTCCTCATGATTACAGATGATGCCACTGTGGCTGCCTGGCATAACCAGGGCTTGCCAAACGATCGGATGTCCATCGAAAATGCTGCCATCCTGACCACCAGTGAGCGTTGGCCACTTCTCATTGACCCTCAGCAGCAAGCCATCAAATGGATCCAAAACTGGCTTGGGTCAGAGCTGACAGTGGTGCAAATGGGACAGATCGGGTGAGAAGGGCCTGTATATTTTTTACTTTATCAAATAAGAAATAAATGGAATGTTAAAAGTAGAGTTTATGTTTACATATTTACATGTAGTAATATATTTAATATATTTATTACTATGGCTTTTTCATTAGGTTTCTGAGTGTAATTGAAAAAGCTCTTGCTTGTGGAGAAACTCTTCTTATTGAAAATGTCACCGAAAAGTTCGACCCGGTCTTGGAGCCACTACTGGGCAAAAACACCATCAAAAAAGGAAGGTTTGTACCAGAAGATGACATTTTCAATGCTTATTATCATTTGAACAAAAAAAAAAACCTCAAAGATGCAGATTTTAGGATGTTTAGTATGCAGAAACAACAACATTTCAAATCAATATATGCTTTGTTCTTGTTGAAACAATCTAGTCAATATGCTCACTACCTATCCACATGTGTCAGTGGTAAGAAACAATAGATTCAGATTTGCCAGATGGTTGAATCTCACTGAGCCTTCGAATGCCACTAAGACATGACTGAATGCATTATTATTGTTCACTCTTTAGATTATAAATGAATTTGCAGCACATGCTCTGAATCCCAGAGGGCAGCATATTGATTGGCCTCTCACCATTGGTGATAGATGTATATTTGTGTGTTCATATTGTTTAGGTGCAATGAATATTGAACAGCTGAGTGTAAGAGCAGAACCTGGGAGCAGTCATGGTTATGTATAAGGACTCTAGTGTGCCACAGAATATTCAGTGCCTCTGGTTGTTATTATTTGTAACACTCAATGTATATTAGTACAATGTTCATTTATTTCTTCATCTTCCTCTCCTTATTTTTGTGGGGTCAACTATGGGGTTTGGACGGGTACATAAGGCCTGGATAGATATGGCCAGTTAGTCGTAGGGCTGACAAACAGACAGTGACATACAATAATTCACTCTCACATTCACAAATTTTCTCAACACAAACATCTTTGGGCAGAAGCCAGAGTATCTCTAGATAACTCACTGTAAGACAGAGAGGACATGCAGACACCATAAAGATAGGCGTTGGCCACCCCGAGGATCGGACCCGCAACCTCCTTTGGAAACGTAATACATTTATTAACAGTCACTTATTATTGTATTGTTTTTACACGTCTTGGATGTTCGTGTAGACACACTAAATACAATATTAATCTACAAGAGCCACAAATAGCTAATATTAGTAGGAAATTGAAATGACCACATATTGATATCCTGCTTTCACTTGCCTTTGAAAAATGTTTACATCTTTCTTGCTCTGATGCATGTATGGCTATGAATATCGAGCATCTCTGCGTATGTTCATTGAGTTTCTCTTCCGAAAGTCCTGTCCATCCCGACGTAACTATTCATCACAGTAAATCTGATTATAAGTTTATCCCCTGTAGATGACCCACACACTTGTTCCTGTCGATGATTTATAAAAAGCTCACAGCGGCTGCCATGATGGATCTGGTGGGCTTCCTTGGCTGAAGTTCATTAATAATTGGAATGTTGTAGAGTGTGAAGTAATGAATACTAATTATTCCTTTCATTGCTGACGGAGGACTACAAGCCAATCCATCAGCGGGGACTTTAATTTGGTGGAGTAATGGTTCTATCAATAGTACATTAATTCTGGCTTGTGGCGATATAGAGTTGAACCAGACCCAGGCCATGAGAAAACCTGTGTTGTAAAATCGGGGCCTTAGTTGTCTGACATCCAGGATGTAATTAGAGAAAAAGGAAAAGCCACCAGGTTCGTCAAGCGAGTACCGCTAATTTAATTGAAATGCAAGAGCAGATAAATATTGGCTGCTGTAGTGATAATCGTAACATTATTTGTCTGATGTCATGATGTACATTTGGAAAAATTACTGAAAAATGTTTTTGGTTTTGTAACTAGAAGAGAAAACCCACTGTAGATATGGTCAACCTGGCATCCCATCTACACTTTAGTCTGATCAATGGGGCAGCTTGTCATTGCGTGCCAAAACATACCTCATAGCACATACTACACTGGGCATTTATTAGGTAGATCTTTACCTAATAAATGTACCTAATAAAGTGGCTCTTGGTGTGGTCTTCAGCTGCTGCTTTTGTGTTCAGAGATGGTCATTTCCCAACCTTGATATATCATATTTGAGCTTACATTCTATTGTGTCAACGTAGGGATGGGTGATATGGTGATAAAAAATCAGATCGTGAAATGGCGTTATGATGATCTGCCAATCTGGGAATCGTGATACAGTGCATTCATTTATTATTTATTTATATAATTTTAACAGTAACAATGTCAGTGTTCATATTATTAAAAAAGGAAAATCAATTATATTACAGCCTATGATGAACATTGGATCAGATGTACAGAATTTGTAGTTTAAAAGGTTTTGTGAAGACACTGACAGCAGTAGTCTTCTGTGTAAGACAAAAAATACAAAGTCAACTTAAACTGTGAGTTTTGTGATGTTATAGTTTCTCCCGCTGCTATGTCAACCTGTCTCTAACCTCTGGCCTAACAATATATTTTCCCTCACAACTACCGCTCACTGGATATTGTATCTTTAGACAATTCTTTTTCAACCCCTGTCACTCTGATGCATCACAGCTCACAAGCAGGTAATCTGTTTAGATTATTGTTTGCTGTAAAAGCATAGATTCTATGTAATGAGTCGTACTGGATACGGTATATGCAATCAGATGTTAATGACTACCTTTATAATTTGTCTAATGATAATAATTGACTCATTTATTATAAACTCATAATTTCCAGGTACATTCAACTTGGAGGGAAAGAATGTGAGTACAGCAGTAGATTTCGACTCATTATGCACACCAAGATGTCCAATCCCCACTTCCCTCCGGAGCTACAGGCCCAGACCACCCTCATCAACTTCACAGTCACTCCTGTGGGCCTGGAGGAACAGCTACTGGGCCAGGTAGTGTCCCGGGAAAGACCTGACCTAGAGTCACTGAAGGTAAACATTTCAAAAAGAGTTCTTCTGTCCTTAAAGCTGCACAACCTGATTTTTTTTTCTCTTGTATTTGAGCAAAAATAATTACTTAGACAATAGTACAACAGAATCAGAAGTCATCTGAGTAAAAGAATTGGGACATTGAGGCCCTTTATTATAAGGATTATTGTTTTAAAACCAGGGTTACTTTTTCAGCCAATCACACGCTTCCACAGGACAGGAGCGCTCTGATTGGTCAATACATTCTTTATCTAGAATCGGGAATCATTTTTACATTACATTTACATTGACATTTTTTTGTTAAAATAATTAAAAGCAAACTCCACACCGCTTGTTATTCTCATATTTCCTGGTTTGTGTGAGACCATGATAGAGGGTCAGGAAGGGAGGAACATTTCTCACAAAATCAGGTCATGCAGCTTAATAGCAAAAATTTTAAGTTGTATGTGTTTTTATTTCAGTTGCAGCTGACCATGCAACAGAACGATTTCAAGATTGAGCTCAAGAGGTTGGAAGATGACCTGTTGAGTCGCCTCTCTGCAGCTGAGGGCAATTTTCTGGGTGATATTTCTCTGGTCGAGCAACTTGAGAACACTAAGACTACAGCAGCTCTCATTCAGCATAAGGTGAGCATATTAGCTTATTACACTATGGGCGCTCTTGTCGTTGTTGAATATAATTTAATGTACTGGGCAAGAACTTAGTACAGAGCCAAAGCAAGTAGTAGATGTAATGGGGGTTATTTTGGGCATGAAGGGGGGCCTAAAAGCTCATTTTGTGCAATTGCTACACACAGGTGGTGGAGGCCAGAGAGAACGAGACAAAGATCAACGAGGCTCGAGAACTATACCGCCCCGCAGCTGAGAGAGCGTCACTCCTCTTCTTCATCATAAACGACCTCAGCAAGATTAACCACATGTACCAATTTTCACTCAAGGTAAAATGGTTGCCCCTGTAACTTTAGAAGGCATTAGTTACACTGATATGCTCATGCTTGTACCAACTTCAATTCACACTTACTCTTGATTCTCTTGTTTTATCTTCAGTATAGCTAAAAAATACAGGCGTTTTCAAGTGACTTTAAAATAATATACTTTATATTACTCAAGTAGGTTCATACATTTAGCATCCTCTAGTGAGAGTGAAGTACAGTATCTGATGAAATAACTACTCCTCAAGAACTGACAAAAATAAACAATCTATGGTATATTTTACTGTATTGGTACATCACAAGTACACATTTAGATATAAATAAAATTGTGCAATAAAAATAAAATTGACCCAAGTAATCAGAATAAAAAAAATAATTAATAAAATAAATAAAAAGTGTTTATTTTCATGCATTTACTTCTTCTTAAAGCAGTATCTTCTTTTGGATCTTTTCCAGACTTTTAACTCAGCATTTAACAAAGCAATGGAGCATGCTGAGTGGGACGAGGATGTGCGGACCAGAGTGCACACGCTCACTGAGGCCATCACCTGCTCAGTATTCCTGTACACCAGCCAGGGCCTGTTTGAGAGAGACAAGTTAACCTTCTTGTCACACATTACCTTCCAGGTGAGACGTCCGGGCCTCCTCAGAGGTGTGGTCTTCTGTCATCCTCATCAATCAAAGTGCTTTTTTCTCCACATTAACTTAAATTAATAGCAATCAGAAAGACCATACGCTGCTATCGATTACCTCTCACTCCTCCCTCCATGCCCTCTGTTCAGACAGGCGGCTCTGACAGGGGGTTTGGTTCTGACAATGTAATATTTTGCCTCTTAAATAGCTGTGACGGATGTATTTTAGAGCCTATTTACTGTGGCAATAGTTTTAGACATTTACAGATTTTAAACAAAGTAAACAATAGATTAATTATTTCTTCTTTAGCTTCTTCTTAAGCAGGGACAACTTGATGTTCAAGAACTGAACTTCCTGCTGCATTTCCCTGTGGAACCTAGCAAAGATTGCCCTGTGTCCTTCCTCTCGTCACATGCATGGGGCGCCGTTAAGGTATTCAAATAAAATAAAATATGATCCAAATTTGACAGTCACACCACTTATCACGTCTGCTGTTTGGGTTTAGGCAGTTTCTTCTTTAGAGCACTTGACTGGTCTGGACAGAGACATCGAGACCTCACCCAAACACTGGAGGAAGATTGTAGAGTCGTGTTGTCCAGAAAAAGAAAGACTGCCTCACGACTGGAAGAACAAGAACTCACTTCAGAAGCTCATCATCCTCAGAGCTCTGCGTCCTGATAGGATTACCTATGCACTAAGGTAATACTCTGGATCTGGTTCTATTTGTTAACAATGATATACAAAACAAAAAGATCACTAAAAAATATAAAATGTCTTGCTACAGGAACTTTGTTGGGGAGAACTTGGGTACCAAATATGTTGAGCCGGCAACAATTGAATTGGAAGAGTTGTATGAAGACAGCAGCCCCTCCGACCCGCTCTTTTTTATCCTTTCTCCTGGAGTGGATCCACTTAAAGATTTGGAAAAACTGGGTATGGTTCTCATTGCATTAGAGTGACTAATTTACAATGCTTTCTGATACAGACAAATGTTAAAAATAATGTTCTTATATTGCAGGTAAAAAGATGGGATTTTACATTGATCAAGGTACATTACACAACGTATCTCTGGGTCAAGGTCAAGAGGAGGTCGCTGAGAGGGTTGTGAGCAGTGCTTCTGTGTCTGGACACTGGGTCGTTCTGCAGGTAGGAAGCTCTCTGGTTTAGACAACAGGTTATTGCAGGTTCTGCCAGCCCGCGTAATGGTATTGTCTCGCTGTGGGAGCAAGGGAAATGAACTCAATTTGGTTCAATAAAGTCATAATTGGCTGAATCAACGCTATAATCATCTCATCTAACAGAGAAACCTCTTGTGGAGCCATGTTATGTGCTTTTCATCTTCATAGCACACATATAGAGAACTGTGCAAATGTTTTAGGCAGGTTTGAAGACATTCAGTTTGATAGTTTTGAAAAATATTTGATATATAATCTGTTTACATAAGGGAAACAAAATCCAAATCCAGTCATTGTCATTTGCCTAAAGATTTGCTAAGTATGTGATTGAAAGTATGAGATATGTTAAATCTAATGTTTTTATTAATTGTTTGTGATACTAGAACATTCATCTAGTAGCTAGCTGGCTGCCCTCTTTGGAAGCTCTTCTTGAAGCTACCTCCAAAAACAGTCACCATGATTACAGAGTGTTTATGACCGGTGAACCAGCTCCAAGTCCCGAGCAGCATGTCATCCCCCGAGGAATACTGGAGAACTCTATTAAAATCACCAATGAGCCGCCCACTGGTATGAACGCCAGTCTGCACGCAGCTCTCCACAACTTCAGTCAAGTAAGTTTAAACCACAACTTCTCTTTGTAAGACCTACTAACTAACTATACTTCTTCATGCTGTGTTTCCAGGAGACGCTGGACATGTGCACCCGAGAACAAGAGTTTAACTTGACGCTCTTCACACTGTGCTTCTTTCACGCCAGTGTAACAGAGCGCTGCAGGTTTGGTCCACAGGGCTGGAACCATAAGTATCCCTTCAGCACCGGGGACCTCACCATCTCAAGCAGTGTTTTATACAACTATTTAGAGGCCAACACAAAAGTAAGAATTTGACTATTTCTGCATCTTTGTCTTTGTTATTTTTTCAATCTTTTATGAATTACAATAGATTATAATTATCTCTTTAGGGTATCATCACTTTTTTGTTCCCTCCTTTTATTTTTTCCTGTTGGCATTAAAACGCAACCTATAATTTAGCTTTATTTCAGCAAGACAAAAAAATCCATTTGTGGTTGATGCGTCTCTCAGAACGTAACGATTTCTCGTAGAACTCCTATTACTCTGGTCACAACCAATTATGTCGTGTAGGTATTCTGCCCTCCAAAAACGAATGTCCTTCATTATGTTAACCAAACAGCAACCTGTATGTGCGTATACAGAGGATTCATTAGGAGGGCAATGAAGCGTTCTTCTAAATGTAATTACATGCAGCCAATGTGACAGTTCACAACGCTACATAAGTGATCACTGCAATTAGAGCTGATGAAGGAAGCAATTTGCAAAACAATACAGGTACAAATGATTGTGAACCTCCAGCTTTTGTAATTTGTTATGAATCACAGGTTCTTTTCTTCCTCCTTCACCCTCACGGATCAGAGTCTCCAGCTGAGGGGGAGACTCTTCACTATGGTTTCGTTCAGTGTGTTTTTACTTACCATCAATTTTGAATTATTAAGACTAGACTTAAATGTGAGCAAACCAATAAAAGCAAATGATTTACTTGATTTTATAGATTTTTTATGCCTTTATTGAGTCAGGAAACTATGGAGAAGAGTGGGGAGTGACATTCATCAGTCATGAGCTGGATTCGAGCTCATGATCCCGGGGAGAGCATTATAAGCTCTGAATACGAGCTGCACACTCTACTGACCCAGATAAACTGTGGCCCTGTATTATTATTTCATATTGAATGTGAAAACAATACATACATATCTATAAATTGAATATATCTTTGATCTTTCTGATGTTCTTCTTTGGCTTTCTTACAATTAGTACATTTTTAAAATCTTTTTCAAGTCCATGTGGGTGCCCTGGGAGGACCTGTGCTACCTCTTCGGAGAAATCATGTATGGTGGACACATCACAGATGAGTGGGATCGAAGAGTTTGTCGAACCTACTTGCAGGAACTCATGAATCCTAGAATGGTCAGTCAACGTTCACCTCCTAATCTAAAGTAAACAAAGACCATGAAATTATATTGTCTTAAAAAGTAGTATTAATTGTTTTGAGCCACCCTCTTTATGGCATCATCAAGGTAAAGACTGCCCTCTGGGGATGTAAGTCTAAATTGCTATATAGCACAGTCAGTGTGAGAACTGTGTATAACGCATTAAATGAACAAATAAAACACAAAGCAGTGTGTTGTTGTTAAACACGTTGAATTTCTAGTTTGAAGGTGAGCTGTTTCTGTGTCCTGGCTTCTCATCCCCTCCGTATATGGACTACAGTGGTTACCACAGTTACATTGATGAACATCTTCCTCATGAAAACCCCACTCTGTATGGTCTCCACCCTAACGCTGAGCTGGAGTGCCTCACCGTCACCTCTGAAAGCCTATTAAAGACTCTAGTGGAGCTCCAGCCTCATGACTCCAGCAGCGGAGAGGGCACCGCTCAGAGCACCGAGGACAAGGTACACATAAATGAAATACTGTTTCACTATAAATAACTGTGAATGTAACTGTCCACATTACTAACTTGACATTGTTTGACAGGTCATGTCAGTTATTGAAGACATCATGGACAGGCTCCCAGAGGAGTACAACATGTCAGAGATGATGTCCAAGACCACTGAGCGAACACCTTATGTTTTAGTGTGTCTTCAGGAGTGTGAACGCATGAACCAGCTTATAGCAGAAATACGTCGGTCACTGAATGAGCTGGAACTTGGACTAAAGGTAGGTTAATATAAACTGAATTAAAATACTAGAATTAGTAGAATGAAACTACATATGATACTGATTTTAAAGGGGGAGCTGACGGTCTCTTCCAGTATGGAAACTCTGCATGCAGCACTGTTCAGTGATGTTGTTCCTGCTTCATGGGCCAAACTGTCCTACCCTTCAACTAAAACCCTTGCCCACTGGTAACTGCTGCTATCTCAGAATACAAATATGTTCACAAAATGAACTTTATCTTTTTAAGCAGTCATTGGTTGTGTTATTCTAATATGGTATATTTTCATAGGTTTAATGACGTACTTCTTAGTTGTCAAGAGCTGGACAGCTGGTCTCAGGACTTTGTTCTTCCAGCAGTGGTTTGGCTCTCAGGTCTCTTTAACCCTCAGTCCTTCCTCACAGGTGAGCTGTCATTAAAATGAAACACTTAAGTGCATTTTAGATGTTAACAGTCATTTTCTTTAGCTGTGCTTCAGAGCATTGCTCGTAAGAATCAATGGCCTTTAGACCGGATGAGTCTGACTGTGGATGTAACAAAGAAAACAAAAGATGACTTTGGGCATCCCCCTCGAGAGGGGGCCTACATCCATGGGCTCTTCATGGAAGGTCAGAATCAGTGTTATATTCTCTGGTTTATGTCTGTCTGTTCTGTTTTATTATTGTCAGTTGATATTTGAGAAAATCCAACAGTCAGACTCCATTTCTTCCCAGGAGCTCGTTGGGATTCTCAGTCTGGTATAATCTCCGAGGCTGTCCTCAGAGACCTGACTCCTGTGATGCCAGTTCTTTATGTAAGAGCAGTGCTTACAGAGGAACTGGAGCTCACAAATACATATGACTGTCCACTGTATCGAACTAAACAGCGCGGGAGCACTTATGTTTGGACTCTGCACCTGAAAACAAAACAATGTCCTGCTAAGTGGATCATAGCAGGAGTAGCTTTACTGCTGTCAGTTTGAGATACAGAGTTTAAACTAGTCCACTCAGTATTATGTATTCAGTATTGAATTGTGTGTATTTTTAAATATCATTATCTATTATTTCTCATTTTAAACCTAGGTACAATTATGTGCATATAATCTAGCTAGATTCAAGCTAGAAGTCTAGATTGTTATACAGAGCAGAGCTCTCTAAATGTATTGTAGATGTAGAGATTAAGGAAATAAAGAACACCATGTTTAACCAGTGCCTAACCTGTTGTGTCTGTGTGTGACACTGGTGAAGTGCTCCCTTGAGATGGTTGAGTCTGGCCATGATTTGTTGGGAGCTTATGTCTCCATTTGAGACCATGTAATTCTGGAGTGGGAGCATATTTTATTAGAAGGTCAAGATTAAAAAAGCACTCTGGCTGCCCTCTGCTAACTGAATGATACACAATGCTGTCTGGAGGGCTCCCGGACAGAATTCCCAGGAGATGATGTGCTTGGCTGCTATTGACTTTTAAATGAGGTGCATTTGACATTGACCTTTTGTACAGCTGAGGTAGAATACTAACAGACTAGTGTAATTCATTCATCCGGGCCTGATGAAGAGACCTATTCAAAGACACTGATAACTTTCTATGAGACGCTTTAGATTACCCATCCTTTATCGGTATACCCCCATCCTCTTTCAGGATCTGATTAAGTTGATACAAACTTGAAGCAGTGATATTATCCTAAATGTGGTCGTCTGAACAGATTTAATCAAATTAACTAAAATCATGTGGATGAATATTGTTGGATGTGGATGAAGTCCTCTGGTCTACATGAGATATCCTGACATGTCACTGTTGGCCCTTATTATGTAAAGCAAGAAGAAACAATAAAAAGTGATGCTTTTTCAGGCCTGCATGTGATGAGAGACATTAGCTCCATGCCCTGTACATCCAGGAAGAAACAAGACAATATTACGTACCCAGATAAATGCTGATGGTGAGATGTAGACTATAAATTACACACACATTTTGTCTTTGGTGAAAATCAGCAGTCTTATCTTACTCTAATAACTGTGCTGTGCTGCTCTTAATCCTCTCTGACAGACATGCGGAGGACACAGGATTGATGCAGTGTATTGTACTGCATGAGCAAAATGAAGAAGCTGTCTTCCTGTAGACTCTTGTTTGTCTGCCCTTTCTCTTCCTCTCATTAGCACACCATCGCAGCTAGCCACTAATTTGGTGACAGGGAAATAATACATTGCCGGTGGTGTTTGGGAGCAAATGGCAGGGTACAAGGCCAAGCGCAGCAGGGGTTGTGCCACAGATAGTCATGTTAAAGGCCAGGCAGGACACCTGGTTGTGAGTTAGCAAGGGCATCTGGGTCGCATCAAGCTGGCATAATGGCATCTTGGTTAGAATTGCACCCGGCTTCAAAATCCTGGTTATAAATGTGATCTATAATGTCCACTTAGATATTGTAGGTTGTTCTCACAATTTCATCAGCATTTCTGACCCTTTTACGCATGGCAACAATCTGAGAACAGTCATTTTAAAAATACCCCATGATTAATATTAATATTTATTTGCTGAAAGATTAAGTTACCAGGCTTAATTAAAGAAAAACATTGTTTTATTGCATACACAGTTGACTAAATTGATCAATTCATGGTTTGCTATATCATGCAGACCAGCCAAAACAGTGCACACATTACCATTACATTCAATAAAGGTCTATGGAAAAAATCTATAATTCTGAAATAAATAATATTACTATCCAGAATTATTATAGAATATTTACAAAACAAAGAAAGTAACAAAGTACATAGTTACAGATTATCCAAACCTAAATAACAATATTCTTGAGCATGAGTATTTTACTTTATCAATAGTACAATACAAAAGTCCATTTACAACTTCACAACACCAGCTTAAATGTCAAGTATTGACCAAATCTTGCATTAATACGAGTAGTTGTAATAATTTAAATTGCACTATGCACAAATGCGTCCTGTTTTTATGTTCAGGTTTTTTATCTGCAGCTAACAATGATTACTTCTTGATGTTTTTCTTAATTCAGAGATTACTTTTAAATGCCTATCACCCATTAGCTACAACAGAGAAATAAGTGATTCCAATAAAGGCCAAAAGAGAATTACGATATACACCACACAAATCTGACGTGTGTGTGTGTTGCATCATTTCACTGATTGTCTACAGTCACGGAACAAATAGATCCTACCACAAGCAATTATCAGTTATGTAATCACTATGAAGGCTTGGCACAGAATACATGATTGTAATTCACATACATACTGTAGAAGTGCACAGTACAGATTTTCAATAAAATAATCAATAGGTATTTATTATGTTTTCCACGTAAGCTAGTGGGACATTGTTTTGTCTTCTGTGTATAAGTCAACAATCTCTAACTAAAATACTCTTTGGTAAATATGAAAATGTCTATTGACAGAAAAATTCAGTTAAAATAATTCCTTGTCAACCAAAAGAACACTTTACCATTTGTGTTGTAAGATAAAGATGAAATATATGAAAATAAAAGGTTGGCTACAGGTTGAAGTTGCTGTACATTTGTATTCTCTGCTTCTAAAAGATCGAAGATGCTAAGAAGAATAAAATAGTTAACTGACCAGACTGAAATTGTCTTAATATTGTGCATCTTTAACTGGCTATTGTTGCTATTACTGCAGCTGAGCCATTCAATATTACGGAATATAAGCCTTAAGTCGTAATATACCCTTTTTCAAGGCAACAATGACCCCAGGTCTCTTTTGCAGACGCCAGTGGATAGATATTGTGGTAGGCTGGCTCCCTCTTGTGGTCAGAGACGAGAGCGCTAAAGTGTAGCTACAGACTGACCTGAGAGTTACAGTAGATGAGAATATGTAGACTGGTCCTTGCTAGAAACTGAAGAAGGTAGCCTCTAAGCTCGTGGCTCCAGCTTGTGTGACAGCTCAAAAAGAGTCTGCTGATTGTCAATGATATGAAGATAATCGACGTAGGCTCGTACTTCTGAACTGCTTTTCTGTGTGACGCCATTTCCTAGAAATGTTACAATAGTCATTAACTAATTAAGAAATGCACTGTAAAATAACTTTTCTTATTCAAAATACTAACCCATCATATCATTTTGACAGTGCCGAATGGCTCGCACTGTATCTGCAATCATGTGCTGAAAAATACATACATATTTACATTAGCACATCTGCATTTGTTTGTGTTCCTGAGGTGTTTTTGAAGGGAAGCACACTTACCAACTTTTCAAAATTAACCAAATTATCATGAAATGTCTTGTTGCCTTCATGAATAAATGTGAGATCTAAAACAAAGATATGAATATAAGAAGCACATCAGTGCAACAAATGTAAAATAATGAAATTATATTAAAAATCTACATGCCAAATTTAAAAATGTACCTTTGAGTATCAGAGGGAGAAAGGGGATCTTTGGTGCTTTCATCTTCTTGAAAGAATCTCTGTAGGCTTTGTGGTTCAGTGAGGGATCCTGTGAGACATGCATCACATGCATTAGTTTAATCCTGTGGGCACAGGTGAGTGTTCATGTGCATGCACATTAGAGATGAATTAAATCTTGATCAAAAAGACAGTGGTCTACATTATTTGTACTTATAATTGATAGTGACTATATAATCATGTTTTTCAATAAAATTGTGCAAATATTATTCTGTGTTAAATCGCTTACTGTCATTGTCTCCAGCTCTGAAAACAGTTTCTTGAATTTTCCTGGTATTTTCTGAAACAGAATATATATTTTAAATCAAGAAACCCTGACCGTGTCATTAAATTCATATACATTTTCCAGAATGCAGATCATTACCTCCCATGTTTGAGTGAGGCGGCTCACAGCTGCAGAGTTCAGGCCCATGATGATGGCAAAGAAACAGTTGAAGTTTCTCTGAGCTTTACAGCTAAAAAAATACACAGATTATTTTATTAAGTGGCCACAAGAGGGTGCCACGTTCCTATTTACGGTTTTTTTGTAATTGCTTACGCTCAAACGTTAAAATACATAAATACAAATACATCTGAAACCTGTTACCCAAGGAGCAAGACATAATCTAAAACACACTTCAGTGTCTTTTACACACCTGTGAGAAACAAGATACTTTCTTAGTTAGTGTCTGAACACTGGAACATGTCCATAGACTTCTAACACACGTGACAAAAACTAACACAGATAAATCAGAAATATAAGACACCTGTTTACACACTAGAAACTGGAGGAGCTTATTTGGGAATATATGTTCAGTAGAAACAGTCGATCTACAGCAGAACACTGTGGTCCAAATCTGAACCAGGTCCTGATCCTTTGACATTTTGTGAACGTTTCAATCAGAACAGTACAGCATATCCACTGATGTCCTTTAGCAGTGGCAAAATCCTATACATAGACCTTTTGTCCTTAATCAGTCAATGTTTTTATTGTGATAGGGAATATTGCTGTAATATTTTGACAGCATAAAGATCTCATCAAAAGGTTTAGATAAAGACACCCAAAGACATATTTAAATGTTTAGTTCAATTCATTACAGATTAGTAATAGTAATAATATAGTAATGTTTGTTGCAGAAAATGTGCTAAAATTTTACATTTGGCATCCTGGTCAAGGTAATGCACAAAAATAATGATGTAGTGATTGTATGGGTTGCTGAGAATAGACAGAGATAGTTACTGGGCTGCAATCTTGATGAACTTCTTGATGAGTTGGACTCGTTTGCACAGTGTTGGACACAGCAGCACCTCGGTCATCACCCAGAACTGGACTTCATTACAACGTTTGAGAAGAAGCTCTAGCGTCACAGTGTGGACAGTGCTGGAAAGGCGGCTGAAGGTGAAATAAATCAGCTGTTGCTGTTAAATAAACAGTTGTTAGTTAAGTTCCGTAATCATGATGTTAAACAAACATACATCTACACTCCACACACACCTCGTGTATTGCATCAAAAAGAGCCCAGTCTAAGTTGGTGAGAGCAACAGCCACGTCCCATGTGTTAAGATTGAGCATGTGAGTGGTCCTCTGCTGCAGCTCAGAGTTATCTGTGAATGGGTTCTGATGAAAAAGAACAATAATCAATGCCAAAAGCCCATATATTAAAAATAACACTAAAATAATATAGCAGGAATGGAGCTGTATAAACTTAAAGGTATAGATACCAGTACTTCTCCTAGATCCCTTCTGCACACATGCAGCCTCCCGATTGGTCGAAAAGAATCAGAGAAAACTCTGTCCTGAGGCTGAAGAAGAAGTCTACCTGCAGACACAAGATGAGTGTGACAGCTCACCATTAAAACTCAGAAACATGACAGCAGCATTCAGCAGGTAGATAAGAAGAGCTGTCACCCCAGACAATGACACACTGAAAGGTAAACTGATAAAAAAGGAAAAAGTTAAGACTAAGCAAGCAATTATTAACACTGAGTTGTGGCTTTTGTGATACAATGCTAATGAAGCACACCCTGCATGTGTATATAAGAAAAACAATCAGAAACAGTGTTACTTAAATGACGTTTTTTTTTGCCTAAACCTGCTGCAAAAAGTGATTCCACCGACCTTTTGTTGTTTTGTTAGTTTGGAATAATTGTATTGTGTTTACCTCCAGGGTAAGTGATGGCCACCAGTACCAGATCTCCCTGAGGGACATCCATCCTCTCAGCCACAGCCTGCAGAAGCTCTTGAGCCGCGATGCCAGCATGAGACCGGATACTAAGGTAAGAGTCCATGGAAACGTACACATGGCACAGTACTACAACACACAAAACTAACATGTTACAGTTTTTCAGACATTTGTTGTTTTTTATTCTCTTGGGAACCCAGTACACATACAAATCAATAAATCACCTGCTGTTGTTAGCAGCATGTAGCTCAACACTGAGGACTTATCAACACAAAAAACAACATGACATAAGCAGTGGAAAAGAGCTTGAACAATCCCACATCTAAAAGCTTAGGTGGACATAACAAAGACAAATGAACAAGTGCCTCGGTGCTTTGGCTCAACAGTCCTGTCTAATGAAGGTCAAGCGGTCAGTGGTGAGAGAGTGACTTATGTAAAACAGTTTAAAATGAGCACTATGTTATCTGGAGGAAGAATCCTCGCTGATGGCTGTGTTTTTTGCCTGGACTCCACTAGAGGCAACTATGAAATGGAGCAAATCTGATCCTAAAAAAGGCAAAGGAACCATGACATGAGTCATGACGCAGGAATTTGCATTTCCAGACCCCTCTGTTCCCTGGAAGTGGTCTCCATTGTCCAGACTGCGTGTCTTGAGTAACTTTAGTAACAGCGTATGATAAAAAGAATGTGTCTGGTACTTACCCTCCTTGCTCTCTCTGTGTGTGACTCTGGGCTGCGCTCCATTGTCTTTAAAACTCAACTGGTGCAAAACTGCTTTGCTCTGGGACAAAAGTAAATGTAATCTATTACACATTCATAATGAGAAACTGTACACATTCTATTTAAATCACTACAAATATATTTAACCAGAACTGAGAAGGACATTAATATACCACAGTATAACAGAAGGATGAAAAAATGTGATAAAGAGATAAGTAAACAAATAGTCCAAGACAGCCCCCCTGCCCCTCCATGGGACTGGGGAAAGCGTGGAGCTCTGAGGGGTTTTTAACCCACCTTTCTGTGAGCAGAATATTCATCTGCAGAACTGAAAAAGAACAAAGGGCATATTTTATTAGTCTATGATCAAGGCAAATTAAATGTATGCAGCTCATTGCTCCAATCAGCCCATTATTTAGACTCAGCATCACATCTTCAGCCCATTATTTAGACTCAGCATCACATCTTCATGATTAAAGTGCATTGTAGATTTGTTACTGTCCGGCCTGATCCCTTAGTTTAATCAGGCTAGTCTCATCACTTAGGCCTGTAAGCGTGACGGATTGTCCCAGAGGTTTTCCTGGCTCCGTCTCACAATAGACATGTTGGCACAAAGCCTGCCCTGGGGATCCCTCCCCAGTGTCCAGCAACAGCAGCAGCTACAATCCTGGACTAATGAAAAACCCACTGTCATCTCAAACTGAGGCTTGTAATCTACTGCAATCTGTTCACTGTGTGAAGTGAGGGCAAGGCCTTGCCTTTCAAAAAAACATATGATCCTGGATTTCCTTGAGCCAGATGGGCATTGATGGGAGCAAATGTCTACTGGGCTGTGTTTTTTTTTAAAAAGATGCTTTTCAGTAGCAGATTGTCACAAAGCAGTCTGAACAGTCCTCCCCCAGGATAATAGTGATGGCTCATAAATATTAGAGCATGTCAGGTAGTTACACCCACACAGCGTCCTCTTGTCTAAAGCACAGAGGGGGCACTGTATCCTCCCTGGATATAAACATGAATAAGGGATTGTCTGCCCATGTTGGTGATGGGCGGCAGGTTGCAGCCTCCCCTGGGACAGCCTGTGACTGGGGGGCTGGAGGAGGAGGGGTAGGGGGCACTCGGGTGTGGCAATTTGTCTATGACTGGGGGTTGTTTGGTGTGATGTAAAGGCCAATGTAGTGTCGGATTTGATCAAGATCAAGGAAATGAAGCCCATTGGCAGATCATTATTCACCACAGTAACACACCTACATGAATACTGCTAAAAATTTACAAAATTGATGTTAAACTACAACTAATTATCATATTATTATTACATTATAGCCAGACAAATATATTAAGTATTTTATTTCTGATGCATTTCTCACACAACAAAACACAATGTAAGTTGAGTGGGGCCCTACCACTGATACTGTATCTTACCATATCTACACATAAAAACATATTTCCTCCCCCTGATGAGGTTCTATCTGCGTTTTGACTTTTGAGTAAATCCACTTTAAAGAGTTACAGATAGAACTTAATATTCTTACATATCCATAGCAAAAATGAATAAACACATATAAACATTAGGTATCAAAATATAGGAATATGTAAATAACTACATTTTGCCAAAAATATCAACATTATAATTCTAAGGGGACGATTTATAGAGGTGTTGCAGTCCAGATAAATCTCCAGCAGCATTTCTCCATTAGTTCATTTTTTGCTATATGTTATGAAAAGCTACCTTGTACTGTCACTATGATCTAACTTTCAATTAATCTTATTTGACTTAGTAGCTTGGATGTTTGAGAAGCAATACAAGTGACCTTTATATTTTTGTGCAGCCCATCCATTGAACAGTAAGTCTTTTGAATGGGTTCATTGATACTTCACTCACTAAAGAATAAAGCCACAGAAGGGGAGTTCTGTCTTTGTGTGAGCAGAGTGCCACACTGTTTGCCTCTGAAGTCTGAGACACTATTATCAGACGCTTACAGTATATGTAGATTTTAACTCACTCTTTGCGATACAGCTGATAGAGTTCCTGCAGTTCCCTCAGATCCTTCTCCAGGGCTGGATGTTCGTACAATTCTTCTAACGCATACCGATACAATGTCTGTAAAGGAATCATCATTTTGTCATTTACCGTACACCCTTTGCCTTTATGATCTGCGGCCTACCTTAAGAAACACTTTGACATGTTGGTCCTCTCTCAGAAAGCCCTTGCACAGATACATCCACTGTAAAACCACATGCAGGACTTTCAGTTTCCTCTCCAGCGCCTCCTTCCTGTCCTCTTTTCCTCGGTATCGCTTGGTGCAGAAGGTGAAGTTTGGTTAAGGCTTTAGATGGAGAGTCTGATATCCTCAACTGCATACTGTTACTCTGATTAGAAACTGTAGAGGGCTGGCAGTGGGTATTTTGGATGAAAACCATCCACAAAGATAGTATGTTTATGGAGTATAGTTGTCATTTACTCTATATAGTACATAGAGTCTTTATTCCCATTAGGGGTAAGGCATGGCTGGAGCCTCCATTGTGCCTGAGGCAGGGTACAATGGCCAGTTTGTCTGGAGACAAACCCAAGCAGACTAAAATTAATTTTACACTACATGCATGCATAGGGCTATGAGGAACCCACAGACAGAGAGAACCCACAGTAACACAGGGAGTACATGCTTACTCAAGAGTGCTAACTACCCCTTATAATATGTTTATTTTTTTAGTTTAATAAAAAAAAGGATATTGTCCTAATAGAGCTTGACACAAATCACTGGTGGACATGAAAACTGGGTAGGTGAGCAGGAAGTCATCCAGAAGAGTATCTAGAAAAGGAGAAATAGGAGAAATATTAATTTTCTTACACAGCATTAATATTACTGAATAGAACATACTATCCTTAAATAGCATAATGCCACTGGAGACGTTTACTCGTTTACAGTGTTTCCAGGTTCTGTGCAACACTTCAAAGTTACTGTTATTATTGTCTATTGTCTATTGTCATACACTATAGTCATGTAGGTTAATGGCTGAACCACATGATGAGGACATTGACTTTATTCTTCCTCAAGCCTTCCTTTACTGTTAGAATTATTCTCACACAAACATTAGTGCTACCAGTAAACCTGAGGATAAGCCTGTGATTTGGATGCATCAGCTGATTTGGTGTGACCTTTGTTTGCTCCATGTTTTCATTGAAATTACCTTGCTCTCTGCGTTCTCACACTGAATGGCCATCAGCCTAATGTGTTTGAGGCATTATATCTGCCAAGGTTACACATGGATAAGTGTTTCTGTAAAAAGATTAGACCAAACGCAGTCTGTGGAATCAGCTGATTTTATGGGAGACTGGAGTCAACAAACCACAGCACATCCATAACAATTGTCTGTGGACTTAGTGATTTAGTTCAATCTTCTCCTGACTCTAACATATGCTTAAATATATTTTGGAATCTGGCATACAAGAGCCATTTCAGGATAGAGGACAGTGACTTCCAGACAGTCACTGGAAGAAAAAGATTTACAAATCCTATTAAGGAAAATCTTCTGTAAGTGTGTGGGCTCTGGAGTCCACTGAAATCCCTGTTACAATTATGTTAATCCATATAGAGTAGCTGTGGATTCATCACTTGCATACTGTTAGATCAAGCTAATAAATATCCAATTACTCGGTCACTGTAAGATTATATTTTCTCACAAGCAGCAGTATAGTGTACGACTCCCCCGGATGTACATTGTGTAAGTTTTATAAGGCAGAAAACATTATAAATATTTAATGTCCTGTGTCAAAAAACGAGGCAAAGACCTGAAGAGTAAACTCAATCATAACTATTAAACTGAGAGATCTATTCCTTCAAAACAGCACCGGCATTGATGTAAACCACCTGCATTCTGCTGCTCAAATCAAACTGTACTGTAATTTGGAGGAAATGTAAAATGGATTCATTGATTCACCATTAATCTGCTGTGAAAATCAATCACGCTGCCAATTCCTTTTGCATTTCAATAAGTGCTTGTAGAATTGATCCAAGCGGCTGTTGAAATAAGCGCGGTAATTTGTCATTTATTCAGTGCAGGGTAAAAAGATAGTGATTAACTGGTAAACCTGAGTAATAGTGACTCTGCATGGAGCTACTCACTTTTGTTACATGGGCCAAAAAGGTTCTGTTTTTGCAAGCATTGGTTTGTTAGAAAATTGTGGTCCAATGTTTATTAAATCTTTGTGTAAGGTCAGTAATGACTAAGATTGAAGAAGTTAATTGGAGTGGAGGTCTGCAATTTCAGTTTCAGATCATGTATGATCAGTTTGTCAGAGCCTACAGCATACTACAGTCTGTGTTAAATGTAACCTCACACATAGGATACAACCAAGGTGCATGAAAGAGAGCCACACTACATCTACTAAAGCAGTCTTTTCAAACACGCCTGTGGTGCTTTTCCAAAAGTGCAATTTCCTGCAGAAAATCTAACAAGCGCTACTGCAATCCTAATTTCATCAGCACCAGTGGAAATCCTTTAGTATCCATGTGATCCATGTGTCTTTTTGATGTTCATTTATGCATGTAAACACATCATCTTGGCATGCTAGTCAAGCCAACTTCAGCAGCACTGGGTTTGTTCACATTAAAATAGTAATACACTTGAACACACATTCAGAATTAATCTCTTGTGGTTATCCATCTGGTCAACCTCCACTGCTGCCCTTGATGTGTGCTCAACAGTCAGTATTCATACAGAGCACCAAGGCCAGCAGAAACCACACACTATCAAACATCACTGAGTTTAGATCAATGACTGCTCAGACTCTTCCCTCGTCAGGCCTCGTGCTCTTTGACCCTGGGACATCACTCAGAAACATGCTCCTGTACACAGCTCCCTGTGGAATCCTTCCTTTAATGGAGTCTGGGAAAGGTGAACTAATGGGGAATGATCCATCAACAAGCAACTACCTCCAAACCTAATAAGCAATTAGCTGAGTACATTTAGCTTAAAGATGTTTCTTTAACAGTCACAGTAACATCACCACAACATATTTTTAACCGACAACCATCTAATACAACGACAAATACGCATTTTACAACTGGAGCAACAGCCACATCTCCTGAGAGCACATTCAGATCAATTCCTTATACTGGCTCTGATCATGTGTAGTTGGCTTAGCGTGACTCCATCCTGATGAATAATTATCTGTCACAAGCTCTATTTTCTCGACAAACCTGCATCTCTGGTCTTACACTTTATTTATTTATTTTTTTTCATTTCTCTCTCTATCTGTCCTATGTTTAACTGTGCCACTGCTCTCAATCATCCTTTCCCATAAAGCCAGCTTCCAGTTGCACAAACAACAGGCTCTTTTGCCTTGGCAACAGTGTCACATTTACATGAACCTGCTGGGAAGACAGAGGATGTGTTGATTTGATTTTGCTGTTATACTGGACTTGTTTCAAAACTATTTACACCAAAGACAATCAAGCCGGTCCTTTTAAAAGAGCAAATCAGTTGGGAATTGGCTGTAGATGATTAACCCAGTAACAGAATGGAGGGAGGTGTGGGAGCCTCCTGTCTTAGCTATCACAATTTGAGGAAGAGGGAGAGAAAGCTAAATCAAAAAGAACATACTTTTGCTTTCAGTCTGTCTATAGTTATGACTCAGGCTACTATAAACAATTACTGGTACATCAACATTTGTCTTGTCATGTTAGGCTTAGTCTTTGGGATGAGAAAATATAAAGATAATATGTAGTAATAGTACTGTAGATTGTTGACTGACCTGTATCTCTGCTTGGTGTGCTCCCCTGCTCCTCTCCCACTGTCAGGTCATTTAACAGGTGCCCCAGGATCTTGTCGGGGGTCCCTGACACCACCACGTACCTGTCAGAGAGAGCAGAGTCAGTGGAGTCCTCTTCTATCGAGGACAGTGAGCGACTGCTCCAGTCCTCCTCTCCCTCCGTCCCCTCGTCATCGATGTAACGAAAGTAGGGAACGTCAAAAGTGGGCATCGTGAGCGGCTCTGCTCGACTTATGCTGTCACTAGTGCTGCTCAGCTCGTAGCCCTCCTCCTCATCCTCATCTTCCTCCTGCTCCACCAGTGCGGCATGCAGCAGTCTGCCTTCTTCCTGCAGCCTGTGGTTCTGTGTCCGAGAGCCCATCCTCGTAGAGTCCCAGTGCCCTGACGCCGGCACTATCACCGTGGTTACTGATGCATTCCTCTTTTACCCTGCCATCCATTCATCAGCTGTTACGACCAGTGTCCAGAGCTGCTGAAGACGCCGTTTGCTGTCTTCACGGCTGACAGCTCCTGAATGTGCAGGAGGCAGCAGCAGCGCTTCGGCTCACAGTCCCATGCTGCTCACTTTTATGTGTCCAGTGGCAATAATGTGTGGAGTACGTGATGTAAGCGTGCCAGAGACAGTGGCTGTATGAGTGGAGAGGGAGACACAGTGATGGTGGGAGGGAGCAGGCTTACCTCGCCCGGTCGGTCCCCCCTCCTCCTGAAGCCTGGAGAACGAGCACATCACAGCCACGCTCCCTCAGAGTCATGCGGACTGCCTGGTCACTGTGGGGCTAGAGGCAGAGGGAGGAGGGAGGGAGTTATCACTGAAGAGATTCCCCACTCACACAGACCTACGCTCATTTACATTATAATACTGTCTCTAAGCTGGACTGTAAATGAAGGAGAATTTCAATATATCTTTATTCAGTGCTTATCGGTGGTCCCCATTCATAGATTAACACAGCAGACTTATGCATATTTGAATTACAGTCCATATGTAGAGAGAATTACACTGTGGATGAGGTTTTAGTCACTAATAATAATAATAATAATAATAATAATAATAATAATAATAATAATAATAATAATAATAATAATAATAATAATAATAATAATAATAATAATAATAATGCAATAGTTTTATACAGCGCTTTTCTCAAGACTCAAAGACGCTTTACATTACATTATTCATTCACTCCACAGTCACACCTGGTGGTGGTAAGCTACTTGTGTA
>JAVQKC010108650.1:0-13010 GCA_036025475.1 Philypnodon macrostomus | reverse complement strand
TGCTAAATGTAGAACCAACAGATTTAAAAACTGGTTTATCCCTATGTCCATCATCTGCTTAGTAAGCATAACAGCTAATGGTACATAAGTACATTGTTCTAATATTCTATATTGTTCTGTTGTTGATAATGCTGTCTAATGTACTGATACTTCCTTGTGTCACTTGTGTGACATTATTGTTGGGTTGCAGCTGCATGGCACTTCATCCCAAGACAATCCCTTCGGGACATCGACAGTTTATTCTGATTCTGGCCGTGTTAGACAGTATTTGTAGCCCCTTTCACACTTGTTTTTTTACTCAGCAATTTTCAAGCCAGTTATGTGTAAATAAAGCTAGAACTGATTTGCCAGGTAAATATGATCTGTTCAAGACATAATTGGCAATTTACTGGGAATACTCTAGTGAGAATAAAACCTGGACATTGCCGGGACAGGCACATATTTGCGTCAGTGCACGTAAGGTCAAACTCAGATGATGATGATACAGAGCGGTGGATGGAGACCTTGTCAAAATTTATGACTTATGTTGAGTATGAAGTGGATTATTAACGGATTTGATCTAGAGGTTGTATCAGCGCCAACCAGACTAAACTACAAAGAGATACGTCCAGACTGTAAGTGTCCAGAGAAGGACCCAGTGTGAAGAAAATAGTGACTGCTGTCTGCTGCTAAAGTACTTTAACTACAGCAATTAGCCTGTCTCTGTCTGTGGGAAAAGTCCTCTCTACTCAGCCTCTGTTCCTCCTAACTCGAGCACAACTTGGAGCAGTTTGTGTGGGGCAGGTACACATCGACAGTCACCCGGCTGCACTTCCTGTTTCCCCTTTATGATGATGTTAATGATCATGTTTATGATACTGTTTATGATAATGTTTATGATAATGTTTATGATACTGTTTATAATCATGTTTATGATAATGCGGTGATGTGAGTTTCCTGAGAGCCATTAAAAGAGAAACAGTAGCAGAATCTCAAAAGTCTTGAGGCGATCATAATGTTTTTTTACCTGGACAATCATCCCGTGTGTTTATTTGCTCCATGTTTATTAAATTAAACTTTTCATTCATGCCTCTCCGTCATCCGTCAGAAACAGACTCCTTGTGTCTGTTTACCTCAGAGACACAGACGTGCTGCAGACCTGATGGAGCTGGTGTACACTGACACACTGACTTTAATGGATTCTATTTGTTACAAACCTACTTTCTCAGTGGTGAATTTAATGGTTTAATTAATAGATTTCTTCATATGAAAAATATCCAAATATATTTATTGCTGCTCATGTTGTATTTAAAGTCCTGTTGTTTTTACCTCAAACACATTCATAAAGTTGTGTTTTGTTTCATTCGAGCATGTTTAAGTAATTCATTATGTTGAGCTATAGTCTTCTTCAAGGGCTGACAAAACTAACAAATACAGATAATTCACTCCTGCTCCTGCACTGTCAACAAATGCACCCAGAGAAGCATATTCGCTACTTAACACCATTTAACAACATATCTGATTGGAGAAGATGTGTGTTCGGCTGAGAGGATGTCAAGACTTTGTCCATATCCCAGAAGAAGTAAAAAGTGTTTAAAGGTATCTAATCAGAGCATTTGTTATTGAGTCCAAGTGGAAGCTCCACAAAACAGCTTGTATTAGGTAAATATTGAGTGTTTGATGTTGCAAAATATATAATGAGAATACAAAAATGTATTGATATTGAAAAGGGTGTAACTGTTCTTGCATCTGTATGAGTGGCATATCAGTCTACTCAATAATCCACTATCAACATATTTTCGGACGCAAAATATGGTCCTTCAGAATGTGTCATTGATAGGCCTTACTCGTAACACCAAAACTTGATGCATTATGGTAAACTTGGTTCCGGTGAGCTGCAGAAATGCTTGGATAAAGGTTAATTTGACAGAGTTTGCAGAAAGCATACATGCTAATCCCCAATGAAGGCTTGATCTTGTGGTTTTAGGATAATCCAAGTAACAAATAACTACTTCACATGAGCCCACACTCTGCTGTTAAAGGAAAACTGTCTTCAAGCAGGGAATTTCTGAAGTCGTAAAATCTACACAAGCTATACACGCTCAACACTCTATACTGTCAAACTGTATATCTCAATATAAAAATTCAAACCAAGCCCATGTACTTAAAAAGCACTTTAAAATAGCATCATCCAAAGTGCTGTACATAATTAAATAGATATCAAAACAAATGCAATAAAAGCATCAAATGAGACTAAAACAATATAAGACTAGGCATGTGCAGTCGTCCCCGACAGCAAGGTGTATATCAGCGAAACGGCCCCATACGTCTGCCACAACTGGCACCAACCAGGGTTTTTATATTGTTAACGGGCAATTAAGAGGCCCCTCCCCAAACCATGACAAACATGAGAAGGGTCTATTTGACTTTTTTGATTTGTCTTGATGTTCTGTGCACTAGAGAGAGTCCATGTACCACCAGAGGTACCACAGTTTAAGAACCAGTGGCCAATAATACTCTGATCTTATTCTCTTGTTAAATAAAAATGGCATCATGGATGGAATGTTTGGTGTGTTCTTTGGTCTTTAACTGTGGAGAATGATTAAAGTAGTTTGGATATTTTCATATAAGCAGGGTATTTGGGAAAATATTTTGCGTTAAATTTCAAAAGGATAAACCATAAACAAAAATTTTCACAGCCATGTTTGCTTGCTTTGAGGGCACTGTACATAAAAAAACATACCCTATATTATAATGGAGCAGATGCACTGAAAAAAGTCATCATTCACAAATAAAATCTGTCATCATTTAGTCCAACTAGAAATATGTGCTTTCAACTCACATGGACTATTTCACAGTGATACTGTGGGTTAAAGCAGATAGAAGTATATCTATCTTTTGTTTTAGCTAATGGGAAAAATACAGCATCTCACCAAAGTTCAGTACAGTGAAATGTAAAATAGTTCATGTGAATGTGAATGCACATAATTTAGTTGGACTGAGACAATAAAATATTTTGTGTGTGAATGATTACTGCACAATCTGTGAGTAGAGCACCATTCTGTGGTGAACCTGTGCAGAGTTAGACTGAGGGAAGTCTCACATGTTTCCGCCTTCTTAGATCGCACCAGAATAAAGGTGATCCAGGAGATAGTCCGAGCCCTCATGTGGGGCACAGAGGCTGCAGGGGATATGTATATCTCCTGATAAGGCCTTCTGTTCTCCTCAAACACTATTTACCACATCACATCAGATCACATCAGCGTCCAGCCGGCATTATACTGTGTGAATCTTTCCTCATTTAGACAGGATACCATCTGCTTTATTCCACCTCCAAATGCCCCTATGCGCCCTGGCCATTCGCTTTGCACAGCTAACAAGGCAGATGTGGCAGCTGATGGTGGCAAATACAACTGGAGACAGTGTCTTTTTTTGCCCCCAGACCCCCCACCCACACACCCGCCCACAAAAAAAAGAGAAGAAAATCATCAAGGTGATCCAAAGACGATGAACGGTTGATAGGGCGACCACATAAAGAGATGGGTTATTATTACAGGAAATAAATCATCTGAAAAGAATTGTTGGAATGCCACATAAAAGAAAAATTGTTTGTGTGGATTGTGGCCAAAAAGTGATTAAACCTCCACAGACAAAGTTGTTGCTAAGAAATGAAGAATGTTCTTGTTCAAAACTATGCCCCAATTAGTTTGATTACTAATGTTATGTGAGAAAACCGGTGCCACCAATGATTAGTTTTTACATACTCACGGAATTAACACCATACATTCAGTTGACACAGCCTATGGCATAGTAGCATAGCACCCCCTTTATAAAACATATTATACCAAGTAATGGTTGCTTAAAGGGCCTATGTAATTGTACTTTTTCTGATTTTTTAACCATGTTCTAATGTTGTTATAGTCTTCTCCAAGAGCTGAAAATTTATTTATTAGGGATGTAACAAATAGGGACAAACCACTCCTCTCTAGGAAGTGCTCCTTCACCCAGAGAAACATTGTTGCCACCACATATCTGATTGGAGAAGATGTGTGTTCGGCTGTGAGGGTGCTTTTCGTTTTTTAGAAAACCCCTGACAACTGCCACAAATGGTTTGTTCCTGTCTTAAAGAGAGTCCTAGTTGGAATGCCACAAAACAGCTTGTATTGATAATTATTGTGTGTTTGATGTTGCAACATGTAAAATAGTAACCTACATGTATCCATAATATGTGCAAAAGAAATAAAAAACATAAAATAGGACTTTTAAGTTGATCAGTTTAGACAGTTTTTCACAAAACTAAAACACACAAGGCATCCCTACTTAAACATGTATTTTCTCTGAACATCTGGGTTTACAGTGCAGAGCTCTACTTTACCTTGAATTAGGCTTTAAGTATGCATTCTTGTTGTCCTTGGATAAAAAGCTTTCTCTGTTGTTTCTCCAATAATGTGTGATAATGGCCAATAATGTAATAAAGTTTTGACCCAGAAACCTAATAATGCAGAACATCAAACAAAACAGCTGTGTTTTTTGTTGTCTTATATACAAAAGACTCTTTTAAGACTTCAGTCTGAGCCCTCTGTTTGGGCCATTGAACAGCACTCACTCAGGCCAACGCATGTACTGCTCTGTTTCGTACACACCCGCAAGATCTCTAGAGATGGACCTAACCAATAATAACTAATAATCAACGCAGAGGACAGACAGAAGGCTCCATGTGTATCTGTCTGTGTATGACATGAGTATGAATGAGCCTTTAGTAGATCAGTCCAACTAGAAATATGTGCATTTAACTTAATGGACAATTGATACTATTTAAAAAATCTCAAAAACAATCTTCAAAGTGAAGCTGATTTTTGCATTAGGCTAATGTAAAAATAAATGATCTCAACAACACCTTTTTCAGTGTACATACTAGCAATAAATGTATTAGGCCTATTAAAACCCTTGTGTTGCCTTTGGGTCAAATTGACCTGTTTTGAAGAGAAAAGAGAAAGAAAAAAAATAAAAATATACATTTTTTGGCATGAAATTTACTGGATTTAGTTTATTTTCTGTACAAAAAATATTTTGATGCACATGCATCTGTGCCCTACCACGTTGATCATCTTCAGGTTAATTTGACCCGAAGGTAATGCAAGGGCTAAATTAGATAGTTATTTTATCATCCAAATGATTCCATTAATTGTTGCAGCCCTTGATCATCATCATCTAAAAACATATTCTTGTGCAACTTTGCTTTTCATAGCTCATAAAGATATAAATCCATCCAAACTGTGAGGTCAGAGGTCAGAGGCCATCTCCAGAAGGTTTTTCCTGTCACACTCTATTGACATGTTTCCCTGGAGAACACAAGGAGCGTAAACATCATCCGTCGAGGCTTGCACTTGCACTGATGTGGAGATGGGAGAGCTCCTCTATCAGATCTCCGTCAGATTTCTGGGGCTGACTAGACTAAGCAGGAGTCACGGGCATGAGGTGATAAATGGTGTCTTTCACGCGACTACAACACGTACACTGCGCTTATCACACCGCCGCCTAACCGCAATCACCGGCAGGACAGCACCGGGGAGATTGTTACATTTGGTGATTTGTTTTTTTTGGGGGGCTTTTGGCTTTTGGGGCGTCTGATAAAGCGCATGAGGAACGGGAGTTGGAGAGAGTCTCTGCATGCTCACGACATAGAGGCAGGCCCCGATCCGTGGCTTTATGTCTTCATGGAAATAAAATGCTTTGATGGGTGGCAGCAGCCGGGGAGATACACAAAAGACGTAAGAATGCAAATTTGGAAGAAGCTAGTAGATTCAAAATAGAGATTAGTTTGGAGCTCATGTGCTAATTCCAGAATGTATCACCAGGATCTGTTTTCAGTTCATAAAAAGATGCATTTTTTAACTTGACTTTCATATTCTCATTTACTACAACATCGAGCACCTATTTGCTATTTATCCAATTCATACATGCCATATAATTATTTGACATATATGAAGTAAAGATAGTAAACCAAGGTTGTAATAGGTCATCACAATTCAGCAGTAATAAAATGAGCTGTTGATCTATAGAATTATCCTATACATCCTAAATGATTTGGTGAAACTTAAAAATGTCTATGTTAGAACAAATGCCCTCCCGTCCTTTAACCTGAGCCTGTTTCTCTCACATAAAGCACACACTGACTCATACGCGTTCACAGAAGAAGAGAAGTGACCATATCGAGCAGTGGTCTGGAGTTGACTCTTAAAACTAAAAAACTAAAAATCTGTGAATAAACTGTGAATGTTGAAATAAAACATCAACTCCCTCACATTGTTCCTAATAGACTCTAGTTTTGAATAGAGAATGGCTGTATCGACCAATCAGAGGGCTCCTGTCCCGTGGAAGTGTGTGATTGGTTAAACATTTCCTTTCAAACCCTTCTAAATAAGCCCACAGAGGACCTCAAAGTCAAATTTTTTTTCTCAAACAACTTCTGTTAAACTGAGTTAATATTTTTGCCTAAATATATGGTAAACATCTGGTAGTGCAGTTTTAAGCAGTAATAAAGCATTTATAAATATATATATATTATATATATTGAATTGTCACCGAAAGATTTGCATTGAATAACATGGGCTTCTTGGAAACCTTTTAGAATGGCTCCCATCTATTTAGCAGTAATAAAATATGTTATGTATAGTTAACAATGAATGAATAAGCAGTTAATAGACAGATGGTTACATATGTATTAATAACTCTATGATGTTATTAACGTGGAAGTGCTGCTCAATGAACTAGTTACTAATGCTTAAATAACCCTAACCAATGCATTAAAACTGTGAGTCATTCAATTTAACTCACTGGTGTTTTGTTAAGTTGCTTTTATGTTCTATGTTTATCTATTTTTGAATGCTTAACTAAAACTCACTTTATGTTTGATTGTTATGATGCTAACGTATAGGGGTGAATGAAACGGTAAAAATATAATATCACTTATCATTTTACTAACCCAAGCTCACAAATTAAGTGTACAGCCAATCCAGTGTCATCATGATACTTAATACTTTTTAAAATGTATTTTGATTAATATGAACCATGGCATTGTTACAGTATTGTTATGAATGTTGAAGAGCAGAGCATTCAACGTTCGTCCTGGATGAGCAGTTCGTCATAACTTCATATCGCCCACTCCTATGTTCCAATTGTTGTTTGTTTTTTAGGTAGTCAAGTGAAGATATAAGCTCACCTGTCTCGTAGCACTAATAGCATCAATTAAAAAGAGAAACTTTCAAACCTCCTTTTCTCTCTCCTGAAAAACACCGTGTAGTAGAAAGGTAATAACACTCATCCCGGAATGAACACAAAAAAAACAAAATGGAAGTGAGCGATTTCTGTCCCTTTGAGAAGGGCTCCCTCTAATACCGACAGTAAACTGGAGCCTGTTACGGGGCGTTAAGTAGGATTTAAAACTTGTCAGACAAGACATGTTGGAAATTGCTTTAAATAAGTGCAGTGTGTGGCTGTCAGCGGCAGGCTTAGAGCGAAACATCCCATAACTGAAGCACTCCCAGCCACCGAGGCATACGGCCCCAAACCACACTCCCAAATGGAATATCTAGATTCGTGGAGATGACTGGAATTAAGAAATGTTTGTCATAATTTTAACCATTTTGACCTTGTTCACTGATTAGGCAGAGCCTTGTCTCAATGTAATTGGTTTGAATAAAAAAAACAAAAAACATTCACACACTCACAAGCTAAATGATCTGCCAATGAAATTAGGTAGTTTCTCCAAGTGCAATTTTCTCCCAAAAATATTCAATATAGACAGAATTATGTTGAGAAAAAAAAGTCAAATAATCTGGGCGTAATAAGGAACTAAATCTAAACGAGATTCATATTTTCAATTCATGTAATTTTAACTCATGTAGATATTGTGTTTTGCAGTGAAAATCTCCTCTTCTTCACTCTGCGTCTCCAACTCCTGTGAGCCAGCACCCCCTACTGGCACAACAACAGTCTGTCAACGTGTGCTTGTCTCGTCTCCTTTTCATCTCAAAATTCATTCTCTCTTTTTGCCATTTTTCTTTTTTCCGCTTTTTATTACTCTGGCTAAATTTTCAAACTCACATAATTTCCCATGTCAGTCTTCCAGCAAGAAGAGCTTATACAATTCATAATCATATTTATTTGCCCAACAGTTGTTACCTGGCCAATCTCTTATGTTTTGCTGTGCCTAATATTATTCTTTCATTTTTAATTGGTCATTTTTAGGTTTATCAAAGCATCCAAAGTCCCATGTTCGTATCGGCCTTATCCTCCAGAAAAGTCCTACAAGCCAAATACTGATAGATTTTTATGCTGGCTACTATCACATTCTATACATATCATATTTGAGTACATATCACTTCAAGCTATTTATATTAACTAGAGAGTGTTTTCAATAGACATTTTTTAATGAAATAGGTGACTAAGTTTTGCATTTTGACAGAGGATTTTAGATTAAGGATATCGAAGGGGCTCTCTTGACTTTGGGAATGTCTGTAATAGTTCATTTGTCTTACTACACTACACATGAAACATTTCAACATTTAAATGGTGGCTAGTGAAAACTCCTAAATGGCTAGTAACCTAAATAAACAAGCCTGGGTGGTTTATGTCAAGCAAGCCATGGTACGTTACAGAATGATGTAAAAGTCTGACGGACAGCACAAATCCTGGATATGCATATGTATATGGGCTTTCACATTCTTTTATGTTCTCTATAATAATATACCCCTGTGACAAAAGGAGGAACTCATTTAAGATAGAGAATTTTTATATTTATCATTTCTGATTTTATTTCTAACCAATACATTAGGCCTGCAACGATTTAGACAAAAAATTATGAAATTGTGATTTTTTTTTTTTTGTGACGATTGCGAAATTGTTTTTATTCAGTACACAGCACATTTTAATGGAAATCTTTTAATGGGCTGGAAGCATTAACACTTGGAAGAAGACTCAAATACTAACTGTTAAACTTCCACAGGAATCACATGCCTACAAGTTTTTACATAGATTTTGTTTTGTGAAGGGTTAAGGATATTATATTGGCTAAAAAATGCAGCCTTTGTAATTTGCTAATTGCAACCAATAAAATTGCAATTGTGATTAATAGTGCAGCCCTACAATACATTTGAGAGAGAGATATTTATACATTTGCCAATAATATATGTAATTTGTATTTTCTTTGATAAAATTTTATTTTTGTTTTGGGGTCACTCAACCCCCTTCCGTACATGGTGAAGCCAATATGTTTGCAATAGGTATTTACCATGATTATGTCAAGAGTAAGTTTTTATGATTGCAGATTAAATGAAATGTTAGAATGTGAGCAGGAATTAGAAAATAGGAATCATAAATAAAGATGATTGTAGAAATGACACAGGCCTTTGCAGGTGGCTGAGCTGGTGACTAATGAATGAACCACAGTGTCAATATTAATACAGTGTACTCCATTGACATGAGCCAGATCTCTCTGTCTTCACATTGTATTAGCTTGCTTTAGCCTGTATCCAGAGCACACAGTTAATGAAGAGTTGGACTAAACCATGGCATGCCTCATTCGCTCATCTGCACACTGCCAACACCAGTCTTATCATACAAAAGAATTAGATTGCCCAGTCTAAGTGCCTTCAAGTTATTAGCACCTTCTTATACAAAGTCTAACAGCAAACCCAAAGACATTGATTGCAGGGAACAGTTGAAATATGATTTCCTTATAGCTATTAATATGTATGCCTTAAATAGAAGCACACCGCTAAGCAGCTTATGATATTATGAAAAGAATGTTCCCTCAGGGGCATAATATGCCAGCAGTGACAGTACGCAGAGATGTGTATTTACCAGATTGGCTGTACTTACGTCAAGCATTCTGCGAGCTGGTGGGAGGGAAGACGGGGCAGTGGCAACAGCCTGCTCTGGATAAGCACTTAGTGTGAATAAAAGACAAGCATGAAAGTGAGGTTTAGCCTCTTAAAGATTCACCAGCAAATGTAGAGGCAGATAGGGCAGGTGCCTTTGGTTCCACCGTGATTAGCCGCGTGTGCCGCACTGTTCCCACTCAAATGAGACACAGCACAGACATTGTCCAAGCTTGTCCAGGTGGGGGACCTGTCATCCCAAACCACGGCTTAGCACTGCTCTGCTCCCGGGGGAAGATTAGGCCCTCTCTCCACCATCAGGGCTGCATTAAAGCATGTATTCAGTCCTACTCTCCTCACATCAGCCTCATTCTATTTACTCCTCTTCTCATTATATTGATCATTGCTCCTGTCACACCTGTCACACCTGTCAGGTGTAAGGCTGCTGCAGACGGCCCTGTCTAATGTTCTTGACAGTAGCACTGCCTGGTCTCAGGTGAAAGAACACACTTCACAAAACACACGTTTACTCATTTCTCAATAGTGACATCTATGCAGACACAGGTTTTCCTGATATTTCTAAATATTTTATTTACACAGGGCAGCACTGAGATAGTAAATCATGTCATGAACCTAACAGGCTCTTTCACTTATTCAGTTATGTGTATGAATTGATTGTATTTACATTAAACTAAACAAAGGGTTTAGGAATTACAAACATTTAAATTCAAAATTAGTCCAAAAAAATATAATCACGAAAAAATAGTTCATTTGTATTACTTTGTTGAGAAACTTGTGCAGCAGATGAATGTGTTAATCTTATTTATGCATTATATCGTCCACTTATGTTATTTATATTAATAAAAATGTAAATATCCTCACTTAAATCTGAAAGTCCACACTTGGGGAAAAAAAAATCCATTGTAGGAGTGTGTGTCAATTATGAAAATGGTATCAAACATATTTATGTATAACGTATTCAAACATTTTTGGGCTTTTTGGATAAATGTAACTCAACATACACCCGTAATTATTTTTATTTTACATGGTGAACTTAAAAGGCCACTTCCATAGGCACTTACAACAACATTGATGACAGCCATGGCTCGTAGTTGGCGTCTTGCCAAACGCCACAAGTCCTAACCAGTAAACCACTTGGCTGACTTCCCCTAGATGCAGTAATTGGTGTCTGCCTCTCAAAATGACCGTGACGTGCCACATCTTCCATCCTGCCTCGATAAACCCTGCCCCATGGCATTATTCGTGTATTTAAAAAAAAAAACAAGGTAGACTTCTCTGGTGTCACGTAGGGGTTTCCGTGTCTGCCGTTTTGTAGCCATATGCTCAGCCACGCAGCGGTGACCGGGCGCCAAAGCTCCCAGCGTTCAGACATCGGCATATCCAATCACATCTGACACACTTCAGCACTCTCCGGGGTCAGATCAAGGCGCAGTGATATTTGGGGTGGCCTATTTCTCTGCTTAAATTATACACATTTTAATAATATAAATGTAGTCTGTGGTCAAAAAAATTCCAGCTAAAAAATTTATAAATTGCATTTGCTATAGTTGCGTTATTACTAAGTTGGGTACAAAGTGTGCTGGGACGAGCTCGCTGTAGCAATCTGACCCTAAGTGTCCCTAATAACCACCAGCACAATGGCAGTTTGGAAAAGTAGCCCGTCTAGGGTCAATTCGACTGTTAAGAAAAATAAGTGAAATATGGTAATATGTGTATTGAGAGCGCTCTAAGCACCGACTGAACAAGGAACTGAGAGTAACCCTGTGTCTATCGCCTCAATTATCCTTCTATCTCCACATCAGGACAGAGCAGCAGATGAAAGCAGGTGGGAAAGTCAAAGAGTTTCATTTGGAAAAGGAGGCTGGTATTATGAGCACATTTAGCTCAAATTGGAAAATAATGAAGAAAGATTAAAGCCCTCCCTGTATTTTAGATGCTCCAAATGGACGAGCAGTCCGGGGCTTGACAAAGGTGCACAGACACTTTCAGACACTATTATGGAGCACAAATGAGATGGTGGTGATGTGAGAGTCTGAGCAGAGGAGCGACAGACTGAAGAAGGTCCACTTTTATGCTACTGTGGTTTTGTGTGTTTTCTGTGTTATGTGTTTTTGTGTTCATTTTGTTTTTGTGTTCATTTTGTGTGTGTTTTGTGTTTATTTTGTGTGTGTTTGTGTTTTTCTGCTCATTTTGTGTGCATTTTATGTTCCTTTTGTGTGTGTTTTAGTTTACGTGTTCATTCCGTCTGTGTGTTTTGTGTTCATTTTGTGTGTATTATGTGTTTTGTGTTTATTTTGTGTGCTTTATTTGAGTGTTTGTGTACATTTTGTGTGTGTTTTGTGTTCATTTTGTGTTTTTTGTTAGGTTAGGTACAAGACAAGAAATAAATGCTCACAGTGGCTGTTGCTGAAGCTTTTTCCTTGACTCTAACTCCTAACACTGCATAGTGGACTGTGTAGAGAACTCAAGTAGTGAACAATGAGAGGGTTCACCAAGACATAATGTATTGTGCTACACACTGGTCACTTTAATAGGTAGATCCAGCCATTCATGAGCATCACGGCCCCCCTAAAAATCTGAAAACCTCATGTATCTTACATTGAAATACCAAAGTTTTTCACCTATTAAACCTATTTCAAACTAGGCCTGTGTATATTGGCGAAACGGCCCCATACATCTGCCCCATACGTCTGCCCCATACGTCTGCCCCATACGTCTGCCCCATACGTCTGCCCCATACATCTTCCCCATACGTCTTCCCCATACGTCTGCTACAACTGTCACCAACGGGCACCTTAATAAGACATTGTGTGATTTCTAAGAATTTCTATATTGTTACCGAGCAATTAAGAGGCCCCGCTTGACTTTTTTGATTTGTCTGGATGTTTGTGAAGGATGTTTTTGCCAAATTTTATCAAATTCCCTAAAATGTCATTGCTCTTTCAGAGGTAAATGGCATCATATTAGTCAGATGTGTTCAGTGCCGGGGGGTAATTAGGTATTTCAAGGTGTGAGCCTAATCGGGCAAAGTATGTGCAAGTTAGAGGCTGTCAAATATACCTGACCTCCCAAATTCAATTCAAAATGGCCGACTTCCTGTTTGTTGTAGGGTGGGGTCATAATAATATT
>JAVQKC010108627.1:0-23712 GCA_036025475.1 Philypnodon macrostomus | reverse complement strand
AGCTGTGGCTACATAGTAGCTTACCACCATCAGGTGTGACTGGAGTGAAAGAATAATATACAAAAAGATATGTAAAGCGCTTTGGGTGTCTTGAAAAGCGCTATATAAATGGAATGTATTATTATTATTATTATTATTATTATTATTATAACGACAAATCTGGGGATTCTCTGAAGTTTTGCATGTTGTTGGTGTTGTATGTGTTTCTATTGACTCCAATTTGAAAATTTTAACTTCAAGAACAATTGCAATACAACATTATTTCTATTATTGCACCAGGTGGCTAAAGGTCTTTCCAAATCAATTCTCTCCTTTTCACCAAATCTTAAGGGGCCAGAATGATACTTAATAAATAGACCTGAAAATGAATGGTCAGGCACACTACCATCAGTTACTGTAGATATCTTCCCAAAACTAGTAACATCAATAGAAATGCACAACTTATGTTTATAGAGTTAACATGCATAGCTTTTTCATTTTTCTAGAGGGAGCTTTTTGATTTGTCATATCATAGACCAAAGAGACTATGCATGAATTTACCAAAAAATACCTGTAGTCTACCCAATAGAATATATAGATTGTGGATTTCTGGAGTGAATGAGCTTCATACGAAAATTAATAATAATAATAATAATAATAATAATGTTTAAAACGTCAAATTTTCTCATTCATATGTTTGATGTTATTCAGTACTCATAGCTGTATTTCATTATTGTAGGTGTTAAATCCCATAATGCCATCTCAAGTCAATCGGTTAATGTTACTCTACATACATATTTGACAGTACAGAGAAACTACAGGAAGAGCACTACCAACCGAGCTAAACGCAGCACTTTAATCTAGTTTTGGTTAGTATTAAAATCAATATATCCATAATATGAATTTGATAATGATGTTTGAGATACCATTTCTGCATTGAATATTTGCTCAGACTACTTCACCATTGGCCATATGTTAATGCCTTATAGTTTCCTGACATATACAAATGCTTCCACGGCTGAATACTAAACACAAGCCCTTTTGCCTGTTGATGTCTTAAAAGGTTATCCTTCACAGACCAACTGGGGCTGACTTGATGAATGGATATTGTTATACCACAGTAAAATACACATTGATCGATGACCATAATGCATTGAAATAATACAGTGGTCACGTGACTCTTTCAGGTCTATCTGTTTTGATGCTCTGGGGAGTCTGCTGCGTGCTTTATATGACATCATGCATTCAAGTTAAGGTAAGTCTACCCCATGAGGCTGTTGTAATTAATTTTGTCTCACCTGGTGTAAAAGCTCTTAGTGTCACATAATTGGATGAATAATTTAGGCTACTTTATGTTCTGGCGCGACATTGTGGAGACAGTAACCTTAGCAACAGTAAACTTCCCAAAACTCCTATGTCTGCTTGAACTTTTCCATTGTCCAGAGGATATTGTTGCATTATAGAGCTGATCACTTGGAGACAGTGCACACAACAAGACTTATACGGGCAGACGGCTTTGAAGTTTTTTTTAATTTTTTTTTATCCGAGACTCTATAGAGGGGGCTACTCGAACTGACTGGCAACTCCAGAGCTAGTCATGTCAGCTGTCCATCAAACTGCCAAAGCACAAAAGTGGAGTACCCAAGCCTCTTCCAGCAGTGCGGGGCAGTCTGGGGCCACGCGCATTAAAAGCATCTCGCCTCAACTCATTTCTAGAGGGACACAGTAGCACCGCCCGCCAAACCCCCTGTGAACCGACTGCTCATTGTAAATTACATGTACCTGCAGCCCGATGTGATACAATTAGGAGGTGATTATGTGTGAATCAGATGATGATAGGATGACTGTGTGCGAGCCGGTGCCTGGCATGCTGTCAGTCCCGGATAGCCAATCCAGTGCCTCTGGGAGAGTGGTAATTGATTCTTGGGCCCCCTGAGGGAAATGCCTGCATGCTCACTTCATCTTGTATGGCAGAGTTGCACAAGCATCCCTGCCATAACAAATTTCAAGCACATATCCACATATGTCTTCTAACTGTGACCCGCAGCACCTCTACAGCAAATGGAGGCGTCTCAAATCCACAGAGACAGAAAAGGAATAGATTGGATCAGCATCAACAAAAACTTCAACTTTTGGGAAATTATTTCATTCTGAAAGTTGTTGTTTGCATTGATAAGTAGCCTATAGGGCCTTGGTCAAATCACAGGGGAGCCTATAACATAACATAAATATAAATCAACTTTACTTTACTTTTTGCTGCACACATAATTGTTACAATGGTTATATATATTTAGGCTATATGAATATCGGTCAAGGTCAAGGTCAAAGTTGATTTATTATAGGGTCGCACATTTCAGACAGTCACTACCGCCCCAAAGTGCTGAGCATGGTTCAGTAAAACAAATCTAAAAATCTTTACATAATATATGGGCGATATCACATTGCTGAGTTAAGGTTAAATAATTGCTATAGCGCATTAAGATCATGTTTACTTTTAGGCTAGCCTACTTAAGCGATTTCTGTCTTTTTTGCTAGTTTTCTCTGTGGATCAATAAAGTTAATCTGTCGGACTAAATCTGGGCTAAATGTATAAACGCAAATTCAAACGAATGAAGATGAAGATGAACTAAACACACTAAACCCAGACTTAAACTCCAAAAGCCTTGGTATTTGGAGACAGCGCGGTAAATCCACAGACATTGACCTGAGTGGTGGTGTCAAACAGGGCAGTGTTGGGAGAGCTCTCGAGTCCTCTCTGTGAGTGTGAGTGCTTCATGGAGGATTAGGCCTTTTCAGAGCTACTCGTGCTCCACAGATCTCTGCAGAAAGTATTCCCACAGAGACTGATTATCCGGGCCTGTCACACACGCGCGGGATAATTATGGGGTCTCCCTTAGGTCAGTGCGCGCTCCACGGCCCATGAATGAAAACACAGCCGCTGAGTGGGATGCCAAAGATGTCTGCGAGGAGGGGAGACAGGTTAGTCGCAAAAAAAATAAAAAAAATAAAAATAGAAAATAGAAAAACGGAACGCAATTTTTTGTTCTTATTCTTTGTCTGTTTTTGGTGCTTGTCTTTTTCGTTTTCTTGTGTTTCTCGCTGTATCAGGCCTCTCAGAGACAGCACCCATTCAACCCCATTCTCTTCTAGTCAACACTTTGTTCTCGAAGTCAACTCTACCTCTCCCCCTGGTGGCCCTTTTCAGGTATAACCCACAGATAACCCCAACTTACTTTCAGAGAGGTCTCTCACTTCTCTCTCAGGATAAGGTAAAAAAATAAAAAATAGCTAGAGCAAGAAACTTCACAAGGACAAAGTGACAGTGGTGGGAGAAATCCTAAACCACCACTTGTCCCGGAGCCCCCACAGAAACATAACACCTAAACCCCTTTTCCTTCAAAAATAACACCTTGGCAGCGGGACAGGAGACTAAAGGGACACTCAATCACTCAAGGCGTATGATCTAGTTTACTTTCCAAGCATTTCATATTTTTTATAGATCAACACATTTACACAAAGAACGAACGCGGAGACGTCACGGTTGTTTTGCTCGGATAGTAGCTAAATGAATAAGTAATATCACGCAGACTGTGCCTTGTTGGGTCACACAGTGTAAATGTTCATCGGGGGAGGTCTGACCGCATTATATTTTATAATATCAAAGCTAAATTTTACTTCATGTAGATGTTTTTTTACACATTGTCAGTTGGACTAATGTGATGACCAGAGATGCATGCAAATAAAAGACCAGAGACATGTTTTTATACATACTGAAGAATGGTTGACATAAGAAGAGAGAGCATTGTTTTTGTTACATGTACAGTATATATGCAATAAGAAATCTTTGCATACAATGTTAAGAAGTGCAGTACATGCTTTCAAAATGGTTAACTTTAGTTTTTAGATTTTGTTATATGATTCAGTTTGGTATAGGTTTGCTACCATTGACTTTGTAAAACTGACGTCTGCTACACACAAATAAAAATGGGAACAACATACATTACATTAACTTAACTCATTTTGAGTAAGTCCATGCTCTTTGTTTGGTCCTTTTACCATGAGCTTGAGACATAGCAGCATTTTGGACCTACTTTGTGTTTTGGACCCAGCTCGCCCTCCACTCCCACACCACCTCGCTCTGTGTGTGGCTGCTTAATTATTGATGCTTATGTATTGCTGATTTTGGTCTTTGTGCTGTCCCTGGTGTATGCTCTAGTATAAAGCGGATGGAGGTATTTATCTAACTCAGAAAGTAGGGCTCTATTGCTCATCCTGTCCGAACACTGCCGGGCCATCCCAGTGGATATGACCTCAGCACACTTGCACTGAAGAGGACATGAAATTGTATACAATGCTGTGCATAAAGGTGTGCACTCCATGTTATAGTTATTCATAATCCAGCTCTTAAAACAGTCTTAAATAGTTGTTTAACATAATGGTTTGTCACAATGTGTGCTCATTTGTCTAGTTGCCAGGCTGCAAAACAGCTTGCTAGCATAGCGTTAAGGCTTTTCTTGTAAACATGAATCTATCTGAACTGTTTAGTGTATACAGAAATCACTATAGGAGGGTTTGGTCAACCATTAACATAATATTGCCTACATGTGCTGTAGACGTAGAATATGTTTTTTCATAAAGTGCAATGGTGCTCTCTTGTGGTGAACAGACCTTACTGCTGCCCAGTCATAATGTACACATACATGTCAACTATGTCAGCTGCTGAGCAGTGAAAGGATCGAAAGTTTGTACATCCTCCTTAATCTATGTGTTTGATAACTGAACCTAAAGGATTTGGGAGCAAACCTCAGCAAAACAATGGCATACATATCAACAGTCTGAGGTACAAAAATCATGCAAATTTAGATATGTGGGATAAATTGTACATAATCTGATCCATAATGCATCGCATAACAAAGTTATAGACGACATCTTGTGCCAAACAACAGAAATGTATTGCTGCATTTATTACAGGCATATTACATATACTGATTTAACCCCTTTCCACTTTAAATATCCCAACAATTACCAATTTGTTTGTGTTTTTTATAATGTAGGCTAATAAATTAATTTTGGCCGTAGGCGCAAAGTATATTGATGTTGCAATGCAACTTACAATTCATCATCCAAACCACTGGTCTGTAACTTCTGAAGGCTTTGTAAAATTTACTTCTGGAAATTCTTCCAATTTGCCTCTAGTCAAACAGATAATAGGTCCTATAGGTCTCTTTGTGAAAGTCTTGCAGCTGTTCGATAGATCTTATCAGGCAGATCTGGTTACAGAAGCAGTAGCTCTGAAAAGGTGGACCTCCAAAAACAATATTAGCAGTATTGACATCTTTAATGTGTGGCAAAGGCCTAATCCCAGAGGCAAGCGCACTAATGGGGAAATATTGAGTGTTGCCAGGACAGAGGTTTTCTTCCTAATCTGTCCATTACGGGCCCAAACCACTGCAGTATAAGCTCCATTCACTAGAAATGAACGTAAGAAGATAATATAATCCTTTCTGATACAATAAAAGGGGTGATAAGTCAAAGTCAGTCGCACTCTCTGATAATTAGCTTGTGCCTCACTGAAGGAATACTATTGGGCTGAGATCTGTGGTCCATTTCCTCTGTTCAGGCTGGTGATCAAATCAATGCAGCTGCGCCTTTCATCTTCTTCCATTTCACCCCTGACTTATCGCACTCTAATAAAATCCATCTCCAACTCCTTGCTTTTACAGTGTAAAACTTGAAAACATTACTTAAACTAGCTTAAAAAATTAGAACCAAAATATCGATGAATCTATAATCTATAATTCCCATTTGGGTTTGTAGGTGTCTGCAGCCCTTCAACTAACTGGCCAATGTTACGGGTGCACCCTGCCTAAGGCCCAAAGTTGTTGGTATAGGCTCCAGTCTTGCAACACTGAATCTAGAAAACTAATACTGTAAAAAGTTTGGGCAATCAGTTTCCTACACTTTTTTAATGTCAGATTTTACAGTGTAAGAACTCTCTAAGCAACCGTAGCCTTTTTGTTCCATTTTTCTTTCTGCCAGCCCATTAGGCCCACATTTTCTGGTATTAACCCCGAAAAACACACAGCATTAGTTGAATGAGCTACAGTGGGCTACAATATTTAAGCTGCTATAGTTTTGCATGTTTGACTGAGTGCGGAGCTGGCAGCATGTTGTGAGAGACAGCGGGGGACTGGGAGCTGAAATTGGGCGATTTAAGGAGACGCGTCCAGTCCTCTGATGCAGAACTGACAACACTGTGGTTTAGTTGCACACAATGCTTCTCTCTTTATAGGCCCGAGGCTCCATCAGGCTTCCCCCTATCTCTCCTCCACATCCAGCCGGCCCGGTGTGCACATGAGCGAGCCAGCCAGCGGATGGCACTGTGGCCGCTGATAACAGGCCGTATTGTCTGGAGTTGGGAACATGTGGCGCTGGTCTGGTGCTGTGACTCTGACTAAAGCTGGCGTTGGGGCTTAAAGAGCTGTGAAGTGCGGAGAGAAGCGAGGACAGCTGTGGTGTGTGTGGTGGTGTAGCCTAAATTCACACATTTGGATGCAGTTTGTGTTTACTATAGAACACTTTTTACAATAGCATTTCAAGTTGTGAAAACTAAAGTCCAAAGAATAACCACTTTGATAGATACATAAAGGAATAGTTATTGTCAGACTTAAGGCATCCCACATATTTTCTCCACTAGTGATAATGGCTAATTGACTGAAACTGTATGCACCACACAAGGGAGCTCTTGAATTATGGTTTGTACAGGTTACATGAAAAAACACATCCACATCTCCATTTTCACATCTTCCATGGGCCTTAGGAAGAGAACACATTGGACAATGACCAGTTAGTCGCAGGGCTGACAGAGACAGACAACCATTCACAGGATGTGCATGTGCATGTCTTTAGATGGTGGGAGTTGTCGGAGAGAACCCACAGTAACACAGGGAAGACATGTGGACCCAGAGAAGTTCTTTTTGGTCCAAGGATCAAACTGTCAATGGATCAAATCTACAGCCCCTTAGCAAAAAGTCACAAAAAGCAGACATGAAAAACTTGATAAATTCAACTAGACAGATTCTAGATGGACCAGTTCATACCAGTAAATACCCCAGATTTTCAGTGACGTTAAGTTCACGTTGTTGTGGTGCTCTGTCACATGATCGTACCCTTTCGTCCCACTGAGTTGCACGCTGAGCCCTTTTTAGCCCTGCATCTGACCTTTACAGATTTTGCCCTTTGCAGCTGCTTTTGTAATCTGACCTTATTAACTTTATTTTGTATCATGTGGTCACAACTGAGAGCCATGTTCTCATCTAAGCACACTCTCAGAGGCATTCTTCAAGTGGAAGCAGAGTGGGCCAGAGCACTTGGAGATTACCCAAATCTAGAAAATACAATACAAACAGAAAATCTTAAGTGACATAAAAAATGGTGAAAACAGAAGTGTGCAGGCATCTGTGACGTTATTAGGGTCTCATTTTGTACTGGTCTCATTTAGTATCAATAATAAATATGTTTGCCAATGTAAAAATGAAAGTGGGACATCCCTGGTTGTGAGTATGTGTCTTTAAGTGTCATATGCCCACAGTGTACACACCCTTAGCCCACTGCAACAATGACAGTAGCTGCAGCCACAGCATTACACTCACTTTAAATCAATTGGATGGAGACTTTCATTGCCAGAAGAAAAGCCCCACAAGCAGGGTGATAGAGTTAGATCAGAGAAAGTGATAATTATGCATTTTGTCAGCAAAACCTTTTAATGACTCTTATATAATCTTAGAATCACCAAATGTCAACAAAACAGTCACTGCACAATTGCAGTTTAAATGATCCTAACTGCATTTTGTTTGTGTTTCATACAGCATGTTATTTCATGCACAAAATTATATAGTTTATAAGATAAATAAGATATTGCAAAATTATTGTGAAAAAGCTAATAAGAGAGATGGTTGAGTCAAACCACATCGATGAATCAGACACGTACAAGGAGTTCAGATTTCCTGTTTTTCTGATGTGACTTTATCTTCATTTAGTAAATTCGATAAAACATTATTTCGAAATGACATTGGTGTGAACTGTCGTCTGACATTTCTACTTGTGGGAAGTCATTTAAAAACACAAGAAGATACACAGAAGATACAGGCTGTATTGCAGCCACTGCGCTAGTGTTAGTTTCCAGTGGATAACCAAAGCCACTGTCAAATGTGTAAATACATCTTAATCCCTATATTAAATTAGATAATTAAATAAAATTAGTTTATTCAAAGGTGTGTTTCCATCAAGCATATTTTCTATTCACAACTTCAAAATCTGTATTTTGATGGTGTATGGAAATGTACTTACACACACGGAGACATATGAAGACTGTTTTGTAATCCTCACTCTTTCACTCTCACTCATTCTATTAAACCTTCTACTGCCTCGAAACATTCATTTCTATTTTCTAATACTTGGGTACAATTTTTCAGTCATTTACTAAAGTTGTGTGCAGTGAATGCTAGAGAGAACTCAGCATCTAGGCAGTATGAATCAACACAAGGTTAAAAATACATATTTAGTTTTGTTTAAAAGATGTTTGAGAAACTTTTAAGACTAAAAACTGTATTCTTATATATACATACTGTATAATATAACTGTATTCTTATGTATATATATATTAATTATATTTTAGCTAATTATATTTTAGCTCATCTTAACATAAACACCAGCATCTTCCCAAGATGCTGGTGTCTTAACATACAGCATTATTTTTTGGTGATATCTGGAAAAAAGATCGCTTTGCCCTTTGTCCTTCCCAGAAGATGCTGGTGTTTATGTGTTTATATCTGGAGACAGGTCAACCAATCAGGACAGTGTATGAACACTGCCTCAACATTTGCACTGTGCTGTTGTAATAAAGTTCTTAGTTAAAAAAAAAAAATCAAAAACAAATAATAATAATAATAATAATAATAATAATAATAATAATATGCAAATTACAATAATAACTAGGGAGTTGCAGTGGCTGGACAAGCCATTGTGTGTGGTTGCTGAGTGCACAACTTGGTGCTGCTGGGATTTAAACTCCACAGCTGTGCTGTATCCACTGGACTATAGGTCACACTCTGAAGACTGCTCTATTGCAGCTTAAGACCCAGTCTTTGTGTCAGGCTCTTCAGGAGATAGTTTTATCTCAAGTTTTATTCAAGTAAGTAATGTATTCTTTTCTTTTTTTAAATGTATTTGTGTAAATACTTTTCGATAATGGAACAGTTTCAACCCTCACTGTAAACAGCACCAGTTCAGTAAACTAGGCCTGTGCTGTCGTCCCCGACAGTAAGGTGTACATCAACGAAATTGCCCCATGCGTCTGCCACAACTAGCACCAACGGGCACCTTATTGTGTGATTTCTGAGGATTTCTATATTGTAAACAAGCAATTAAAAGGCCCCGCCCCCAAACCATGACAAACATTGGAAGGGTCTATTTGAGTTTTTTGATTTGTCTAAATGTTTGTGAAGAATGTTTTTGCCAAAATTATGTTCAGCAGGATTATTTGCTCAATAAAAGTGCATCAAAACATTAATTTCTTAATTATTTAATTGTTATGAATCGCAGAAGTACCAAACTCAATCCAGTTCTGCATTTTCATGATATGTGAAAATGATCCAGCAAAGACATTTTGAGTTATTGCGTTCACAGTTTTAATTAATTAATTACTTAAATAATATTCATCATAGAAGTACCCTAAGCCCTCCCGTGGATCCACCACCTGCAGGAGGTACCCTTAAAAAATAAGGGCTGGTGCAATGTGGATCGGGCAGTGGTCGAAAGCCAGAGTTCCCTGCTTAGACTGCTGCCTCTGCGACCCGGTTTCGGACAAGCGGAAGAAAATGGATGGATGGAAATACCCAAATCGATACAGTTCGGCGTCTTTATGGTATGTACCTGTGTGCAAATGTTGAAACTGATCCGGCAATTCGTTTTCACAGCTAGGATCTGCAGACGCGGACCGTTGTGATTCCATAATATCGTCATTTCATTGATATAATTAGATCTGCCCAGAGCTGCAAGGTCAGGATTTAGAGCCCCTATCTTCAGTGTTATAGACTGGACTCTCATCAGAAGCCACAGGTCCAACGATGTCCATGAGTTGAACTGTAAACTTCATGCCAATATTGATTAATGTCACCATAATCATTTAACAAGATTTGACAGACATTTAAGATTAATTGGTCCATGCCAAAAAAAATAGGAAGAGTGCCAGAAGAGCAAATGGAGATTAAAAAACAATTCACATTTTTGTACTTGGCACTTGTGAGTCCACCCAAAACTACAGTCTTTGCACTAGATTATACTCACAGATCGTGTTTTGTTTGTTTGCTTAGATAATTGATAATTATTGATGGAATTTTCAGGTAGTGGCCAGATATTCCCTCATGAAGAAGGAAGGACATGGCTCAATCACCTCTGCAACACACCTTGTTAACCACACCTCAACTCCACCTTAATCTCACTTCCAATTAACCCAAAAGCAATATTTATACCAGCCAACACCATCACTGTCTCCCCTCTCCATCCAGCCTTCAGTCTCCCACATCTAGACCCTGGGACGGTACCTATCGGCTGGGCTAACTAACAGAGACGAAACCCCCACACTGAGTCTCATACAACCCAGCCATCATCTCCCCATCCTTTTGCACCAGAACAAAAAGCATGATTTCCATCCAGACAACTCTTCAATAAACTCTTCAGCATACATTGTTGTGGTGTGGTCCTTGCTAGTGAATAGTGGTGTATTTACCAAAAGCTATGCAGTTAAATAGATACATCTTTTACCTGCTAACTGAAGTACTTTGAGTGTCAAAAGTCAAAAGACATCTTTCCTTTTTCGAGGTTGGGGCAATTCCTCAGTGAAATCAATATTCATAATATTTATGCAACACAAAATTATTATATATCTTAATGAGAATCTCAAACCACATTGATGAACACTTATCAATTTATCTGATAGAGTTCCTGTTTCCTGACTTCCTGTTTGTCTGGTCATGTAACTTAGATACTGAGGCATATGAAGACACGTCAACATGCCTCTGTCCAGTGCAGTCCTCTTAATCCTCACTCTTCACTTAACAGGTCGGATCCACACTTTATCTAAATCTATTGTTTTGATACATAGATAAATAGTGATTTACTAAAGTTAGCAATGTATGCTAATTTATTTGTTAAGATATTTGAACACTGTAGTTAATAATTTTTTACACAATTTTTATTTGCAGAAGGAAAAGTGAATAGCGTTGTGAAATATGGAAGCCGGGTCATTTGGCCGTGTGGAATTGTGGTTCAGAGTGACTGTACCAGGACAAACTGGACCTTCAGGAACTTCAGCAGAGTGCCCATAGACCTGGTGACGTTTGGTGCATTTACTAAAAATGCTGACTTAAAATTAAATAGACTGAAGCTCACAGACCAATGTGCCCTAAGCATAAACCCTGTCCAATCAAAAGATGCTGGTGTTTATATCTGCACACAGGTCAACCAATCAGGACACTCTGAGTTTACACTGTCTGTCGCACACAGTAAGTATTGTATTGTTTATCATGAACACTGCCTTGGTATTTGATGACATTTGCATTTCTTTTCTTTAGTATATGGACGTGGAAGCATCCCTCGCAACAACATTTTTTGCATTCTGCATCCGTATGAACAGTGTGGCCATACAGTGAAGTGGCTATTCCAGGACACAGACAAGGAATTCTATAAGTTTCATTTCAAGACAGACCAGTGCTCTGTTGAAGTTCAATTTTTCATGAGAAACAATGACGGAAAATTTCCAAAGTTGGTCTGTGAAGTGACAGACCTAAACACCAATGATGTTTTTGTGTTAAACTTTCCAGGTGAGAGTTTTATCTGAAGGTTTATTCATGTAACAGTTGTAAGTGTTTTCTTGGTGTAACTTTGTTTTAAATATCTTCAGCTAATAGAACAGTTTCAACCCTCACTTTGAACATCACCAGTTCAGTGAATGAGACCTACCCGGAGCTGCAAGGTAAGCCAGGCAGGTTGGATGTACATGGGTCAATGCCTTGGTGGAGGTATGTTTTTTCCAGTATTTGTATTTGCCCCAGAGTCCGATTGTCCCGTTTCTGTCCTGCGTTGGCTGATGGTGCTGATGCGTTCTGTTGAACTCATAATGGTGGCTCTGATCACTGTGTTTCTCTTCAGAGCTACAGGTGACACACACACACACACACACACACACACATGTTTTAACTACTTTTTCTATAAAAATATTATAATTAGTAATGTTAAAGGCTGATGATTTGTCCCCATGTTCCTGCCTTATTTTAGGAAGATCCAGTTGTGTTGTTGAGGTAAGAGATTTTTGTTTTTCAAAGGCAGTATTTCTGAGCAGTAGCGTACAAATGAACAATATAAATATTCTATATGTTATGTAGCTCACACTTGAAAAGGCACTTTTGATAATTATGTGTTTTCTCCAAAGGTTGGCGAAGAAGAAAGAGTTTGAAATGTGTCCTGTTTTCAGATGTTTTTGTCAAATATATTAGCATGTATGAATGGATGTATAAATAAATGAATAAGTAATTATGATAGGTAGACATTTGATGTATAAGTTGATAGTAATGAAATAAATGTAATGAAGTAAATGTAATTAAGTAATTGTAATGAAAAAAATGTAACAAAGAAAATATAATGAAGTAAATGTATTGAAATAAATGTAATGAAGTAAATGTAATGAAATAAATGTAATGAAATAAATGTAATGAAGTAATTGTAATGAAATAAATGTAATGACATGTTTTTAAACCTCAATTATTATTTTCCTCTTTTTCTTTTTTGTACTCTTTCAGAACTTACTATGAGTGCAAATTTAAAACGAGCCATTTCCTCTCACATCTTCAGAAACCAGCTTCGGTTTTGTGGCATCCATTTCTGTCCACTGGTCAAAATGCATAACCACTTCCTTGCTGTAATGTTCTTCATATATGCTCTTACATAAAAGGTTTAAATGCTCTGGACATTTAGTCTGTTGAGAGAGTTTTAATATTTCTCTCTCTCTCTCTCTCTCTCTCTCTCTCTCTCTCTCTATATATATATATATATATATATGTGTGTGTGTGTATATAGACCTTTTTCCCCCTTTATTCCTCTAAATGTTACTGGTTTAAAAATGATTCAGTTCTTGTTGTAGAAATGGTAATTCAAAGTGTGGTTATATTACATTTTAGCCTCTCCACACTGAGCTCACTCTTGGTATGTTTTTTGGCCAGAATTTACTGATGACTTTTAAAGTGCTTTACTGCTTGGCTTGCAGCTACGACTCGGACATTTAAGCCCCTTAATATTCAAGACATACTTTTAGATCCTGCAGGTCTTTTATCAGCCCAAGCTCGGCTCAAAACTAAAGGGGGTCACTGCATTTCATCCAAAGCGAGCTCTGCAGCCACCTGGCCGCCGAAAACAGGTCGACAGAGTCATGGATCTCTTTAAAATATCATCTCAAACTTTTCCAGCAAAGTGTAATTATAAGATATCTTTATTATTGTAGACGAATCTGTGGAAATGACTTCAGATACAATAACTAACCATATATAACTTTTTCTCTCTGCACTTTACCCCACACAACCCCATTCAAAGTTGATGTCTTCCAAGGGACTGACTTCTCCATATGCCTGCCTTGACAAGAATTTCAAATAATGTATTCATACTATGAAGTGTCATTCGTTGACAGAGAGTTTTATCTATATGCTAATCCTGATGATGATCTCATATTAAAAGTGATGATTACCTACACTTCCTGATGCATGGAACTGTGACCTTTCCATTTCAGAAAATCTTATCCAAGTCCCACCTGCAACCGAATTGTACAATGATGAAAATATTTAGACTTTTAGCAAAAACGTTCTTGGAGGTGATTCATGTTCGAGTAATTCTGTATTCTGAGGCACTGACCTTTTTAAGAGTAGAAAATACTTTCACAGTTCTACTTAGATATATTGGTGAAGAAACCCCATGTTGTTTTTATTTTTTGTAGTAAAGAATAAATATTGACTTGTTTACCAATTGTTTCATGTAAAATACTAGTATACAGGTAAACTAAAATGATTCCAAAAGCCCCTTTAACAGGATCCAATGGAGGGATATTTTTAAAGTCCACATTAAAGAAACTATTAGTGGCATCTTCTCTCCTTCTCAAACCCACACCAGGCTTTCAAGGTGGATCAAGGCGGAATTAACCAACTTCCTCTCCTTATTACATGAAGCAAAAATAGATATGCCAGAGTTGGATTGGGAATGACAACAGGGCGGGAACATATTCCCCTTTCATCCACTTATGGCCCTGATGTCCTGAAGGACGGCGGACAGAAAGATGGATGAATCTTTGGAGGAATTGAGCACTAATCCTATCAAGGATGTACTAGTCACAGTCACAAAATGCAATTAAAAATTACACTTGAAAATTACCTAATGTTCCTTCAAGTAATACTTTGGCCTTGAGCTTATGTCCAAACAACCATCCCAGTAAGTTTTGAGATAGTATCAACATGCTTCTAGTTTCTCTTTAACATTGTGACACAATTCTGACCATGTGTATAAACACAAGGCCTACACCCATTTACACATAATTTAAGAGTTTCTACAGCTTAGAGACTATAACCTTTTCAGGTTAAGTTTTCCACCCCCAAAGCACCATTGTCCAGTGATTCACACCAGTGACCATTACCAGTGATAATTCACCTGTGCCTATACATTGGTCACTGATTAGTGACCAGTAACCAGTAATTGCGGATTTAGTGCAATTTTTAAATATTTTCAAAACAATAAATTCAATAATGCTAGTATGCAGTTACCAAAATCTCATACAATTCAATTCCCAACCAATAATATGGGTCAAACAGACAGTACTGAATTTGAACAATTCTCTAAAATTTAGAGGTAGCAAGAGACAGTTTATGCCACACCATGAAAGCCTCATATGTTCTTTTGTTCGGTGCATATGAGCTCAAACTGCAGTTCGGTATTGATTAAACCAACAGTTATAGGCCAACAAGAAACACAAACTCACACATTTAACAACTATCGATTCATGTTTCCTCCAGAACATGACATGAACTTGACAGAAAACATATCCTGAGGTGTGCCACAGTAACACAACACTTCTATCAAAAGAAATAGACAAACAGACTTCCGGTGGCACATTTGACTACAGTTTAGAATTCGTTAATGAAATCAGTTTTATTTGCCTATTTTTTTGTGTTGTGTTAATGTATAATGTAATTTCTAATTGTATATATATAGAGAGAGAGGGTGGAGTGGGTGGATCATTGTTGTTCGGTATTTTTGTTTTTCTGTTAAGTATATTATTGTAATTGTACATTCCTAATATATATATATATATATATACAATTAGAGTCAGTGAACCATTTTTAAATAATGTTCTTTTTATGAAAACATATAAAGGCCTGTTATATATTTTTTTAATAATAATTATCATTTTTAGATTTTGATATTAGGAAATCATTTGTGTTTTACCAATGTGACTGTTGGGAGCTAAAACTGCAATGGGTTAAAAGTTACTCAAAGCTTTATCTCAATGAATAAGCACTGTATGATTAATGTGTTGAATGTTTTACTGTGTTTTTATTTGTACATTATGTTTTCCTGGTGATGTGAATGTTTGCTGGCTATTTTGGAAGAAACACTTAAAGTCTGGTAATTTGAGGTAAGTGGCTACATGCAGATATGGTACAAATACTGTACATGTAGAAAGTGAGCAGTTGGTGGTGGGTGGAACAATTGTGCACCAGGAGAGGTCTGCGTGTCCCCTGACATGGAGCAGGCTGTGGGAGGTGCTGCTGAGGCCAGCCTGTTCTTTAGTTGCCAGCCTCTCCTGCAGCCTCCAGGTTGTCCAGCCTCATACAATGGACTCATTTCTTTTTCTGCATTGTGGCTGAAATGCTGCCAGCATCCTTCACTTGACTGTTTCCCTCCATGCTCACCATTGCAAGGAATTGTGTGCTGCTGATAGAAGTGATAGTTTTTGAGACCAGGGCCCTGCTGCCAGTTGGTACAATATGTTTTATTAGTCCTATCTGGGCTATTGTTGATTTGCACCTCGGTGTGCTCATAGGATAGCACTGTCCACCTCCTCAGCTGCTATTTTGACAGGTGTCACTGACTTTCTGCTCAGTAATAAGCAGTAAACCACAGTAAATGACAACCTTCATTCCACCAGGACATATTGGCGCTTGATGAGGGCCCACTTCAATGGTGACAACTGCCCGAGAGAATGAGTTGTCAGTGGACGTTAGGGCAACATAAGAGTGACAGGCTGTGTGTGTTTTTCAGTTTCCAAATGAACACTCGCAGCAGACACTTGAGGGTAGATTTCCAGATTGTTTTCCCCCTTCACCACAGCCACAGCAAACACCAAATAAAATAATTGCCTGTGAAATAGTGGTATTACATCTTGCAGTGAGTGTGCCAGATTTTTGCAGAATCCAGAACAAACTACATTAAAAAGCTCTTTTTGTTGTTAGCAAAAAACTGGGCTGAATCTGTAATGGTATTTTAATATTAATCCCACTTCTATAAGATCTCATGATGTAAACAGAAATCACTGAAAGCAGCTATTGTTGATATGTGTACAAGATCTTTTCATCTGCAGTGCAAACACAGTTATAAATGGACTCATACATACATATCTTTTGTCATGATTTTATTCCCCACAGTTCTGTAGATTATAGGGGGCCATGTGTATAAAAATGGAGGACTGCAGACTGAGGCCAGGTGTGCTTTCACTTTACTTAACATTGGATACAAGTTTAGCCCCAGGCAAACAAAGAAATAAGACCTGTGTTACCATGGTAGCAGTCAGTTAGAACTTGAAATAATTAGAGCTTTGAGCACACTGTGTATTGTGGAGCCAGAGTGGACTATCAGCCTTGGCCATGAGCTCATTCACTATGTTCAGTTCTGGGTGTTAAAGAGGTTGAATAAAATAAAATGCTCTACTAAAAAATGCATCAAAATATACCATGTAAGTTGTTCAGTGAAACAATTAACTGACATGTCAGACTAAGTACAATAGACTTGGAGACACAAAGTAATAGTGGGCAGCAGTGGCACAGGTGGTAGTGCAGTTGTCCAATAAAGAAGGTTTGTGATCTGATTTGTGCTCCAACCAATGCATACTGTAGTTGTGTCCTTTGGCAAGACACTTCACCCACTTAGCCGACGTCTGATTATCTCATGTGATTGGTTTATTTTGACGGTGGGTTTGAGAGGCTGTAGGCGTTGTATGACTGCCTTGATTACAGAGATAGCTAGTTACATGCAGCATATAGTGCATTGCATGTATGTATGTAATAGTATGATAACCTGTGAAGTTAACTGCAGAAAACAATGAAAAACAAGCCCGTTGTAGAAGGTCTTTCGAATTTCATTACTGGTTTATTTCAACACATGACAGGACTTGAATTTCTACATGATAGCTGCACAATGGAGACTATATGCCCTGTGTCATGGTGAAACTATGGAGCCGAACACAAAGTGAACTTGTCAAGAATGGTGAGACACAAGTGTGGATGGCTTTTGTGTACAGAGCAATGGCCAACAAGAGAGCATGAATAAAACACAGTCAAGAGGCTTGATTATAATGGACTATCATACAATGCTGTTGCCTCAGAAGACTTCCAAGCTGTTGCTATGCATACAGATTATGGTTTGAGCATAGAGATGGCATGAATGTTCGTAGGGCCCATTATCCAGGAAAAACATCAGTATAAAAACAACTCATTTATTCATTTATTTCATGTGTTCTGTCCGTAATACCAATATAATCTATATCTATGAACTGACAGTTACAAACAAATCCACTGATCTCTGTTAATAATATAAGACCAGAGCAATGACACATCTGATAACAAAAGCTTTTTGAATTATATTTTATGTTTGAATTATGAATTGTAGCCAACAATGGTCATAATAGTTTTGTATAACTACTTGCTAAAACATATACCCACTTTGACTTTTTATGAGAGCTATTACATCTCCACCAGATATGATCCTGCACCTTGACTCAGTAACTTGTTAATGTGACTATCCAAACATTAAATCCATATGATGACCTTTTGTGGATGGGCTTGAACATCTATTTATTAATCAATTAACAGATGGTTAACGAATCCACACCAAAAGGTCATTTTGTTCTTGGGACCTTTCTGTCTTTTCTTAGAATGAAATCCAACCATTACTTCTAAGACAAATCAACCATCAAACAAACCAATTATCCATAAAACATAACCTGGTCTTTGCCACAGTAATCTTCAATTGAAAGAAAATGGCAAAAATATGAAAGAAACTATGAACTCTTTCTGTAAACTGTGAACATTACAGAACAAACACATAACCTCAGATAAAAGGCTAACAATATGATATATTGTAACACACTGTTCTACTGACTGTTCTATTATTAATGTATATTTTCACTTGTTCTCTAGTGAGACAGCTTGCTGCATTTAGCACAACAGTGGCCATTCACATGAAGTCACATGTTGTATCGATAAGGTTACAAGGTTAATTGATTTTAGCTTAATTCATTAGCTTCGAGTCGTTAATTCATCATGTGAACTCATGTGACTGTAATAACACTCCCCTATCCACTGTGACCAGCTCCATAATCCTGCTTCATTACATTGTCACTGCTTAAAGTCTGAACAATCTTCAGTTTGGTGAGATTGTATTATAATTAAGTATACAACAAAAGTGAATACATTCGACGTGTAAAACCATCTTTTGAAAATAGCTATTTCAGAAATTATAGCATAAAATCTCTCGCTATAAACAATGACATGTTCTTCATAACAAGCAAAAAAAAAAAAAACATCTATGTAAGTCTTGGCATTTTTCAGTGTAAACAAGTCCCAAAGATCCACGTTATTTTGAAGTGAGAATAAAACCGATGTTAACAACAGCTAAAGACGGCACTACTTTGGGACTAAACTAAAGCCCTAAAAGGACCATGGATTAAGCAATGAGCAAAGTCAAGTCAATAAGAGCAGACAAAACCCCAAACAAAGACCACACGAGTGACTTGAGTGGTAGAGCTGGGCATCCACTAATCAGAAAGATGTCAGTTTGAATCCTGCTCCAATCCATGCTGACATTCTTAGGCAAGACACTTCACACATTTGGCTGAATGATTGCATATGTCTGTGTGATTGTCATGCTGTGTTTGCTGGTGACATTTCTCTATTGTATAGTACTTTGGGAAAGCCTAGATTTCTTGAAAAGCACAATATCATTTGTTGTAAAATTATCCAAAAACAAACTAAGAAAAGGAAGACACGAGGACATGCTAACATGGACAGCTAATGGCCCATAGGCTACATTATATTGATGTTAAGGCTGAGAGCACCCAGCTAATCTCCTCTAAGCCACAACTGTTTTATCCAATAACGCCAATGACTGACATCCTTCTCTATGGCTCCTGACAACATAAAAGCCACACTGCCAGTAACACTCTTAATTCCTTGTAGAAAATGAAGAAGAAAAAAATAAACCCTCATTTCATTGCCCTTCCAAATGCCTGCAAAGATCCCTTAGGATTTGAGCCGGCCATCATAACAAGCAAAACCAAGGCTACGATGAGGCTCCGTGATTATTCTAGCCCCTAATTATCATTCTCATTATTTATCGAGTCGGCAGTCACCATTCACATCAAAGGCATCATCCGAAGGCATAGATGATCATTAGATAGTCTAATCTGTCCTCTGAAGTGTCGGCTCCGAATCAACATTTCTGGAGTGTTTGTTTTCCTAACCCCCTCACTACCCCCCTGCCTGCCTTTTGCTGCTGTTGCATTGCTAAGAGACTGATCAATTAAAAAAATATTCACTGGTTAGCTCATTATCATTCTCCCATATGTAGCTTTTCTCTTTCTGCACCGCTTGGTATAGCTGACAACGTGAGTTTTTTCTGCTTAAAATGTTTTCACAGAGAGTCATTTTGTGTCATCCAATTTGTTTTTGCTTGAAGCCAACAACTTTGTCGAACTACTTTTGGTAATGCATAAAAAAGACCTAGACATATGGGAAACTCCTGTTCTGATTAAATGCCACATAACGGTAAACGACAATAATTAAGTTGTGATTTTATATTTTACATTTTAGAAACGGTATACATAAAAGTTCTTTTGTGGTTCTTGCTTTGTTTTCTATAGGATCAACAGATGGCACTGTTTCTCTGCAGTGGAGCTCCAAGAGGAACCAGTCTATGGCCCCTTTGTCTGTCTCATCTCCTTTTCCCATTTACTTAAGCAGAATGAGGGCACCAGAGAATCATTAAGTGTAACCACTACCTGAGATTAGTAAGCGGGGCTCCAATCAAGTGGCACTAATATGCAGGATTACAACGGCCAAGCCACCTGAAGTCTTCAGCGATCTGCTTCTCAACATGCGACTGCCATTGTGGCTGTGAAGGAAAAATGGAAACATGACATTAGCATTTATTTTAAAAAAAGACACCATTTTGTATTAATCTTTTTGTCAAATTATTTCAAAATGCAACTCATCAAATCACACACTGGGCCTTCCCATCCAACAATGTATGTCTTAAAATTCATGTTTAATTCACATTTTGAAACACTTGTTGAATAAACGATTTGATGTTTTTACTTCTCCAAATTGCCGTCATCTTGTAACCAACAGAGAAATATAACTAATATAAACAAACAGAAAAAGGAGGTGGAAAAGATCTGGCTGGGCTGGAAAGACGAGCGCAATGCTTTGTTTAAGAAGGGCATGAGTAGAGTAGAGGAAGCTTCAATGTGTGGAGCAAGATATTGTGACTTTTCTATATTTCTACATGTTCTTTGAGGTCAGATGAAGGCAAGTGAGGGATATAGGACCATGGACAAACTCTCCATCATTGACAATCCTCTCACCCATTTCCCTACGCTATTATTTGTTGTATGTTTAAGATGTAATGATATTATAGAGGCAATGAAACTTTCAAATTGTCAAAAGATTGTGATTATATTTGAACAATTAATATTTGATTGTACTAATTATTTTCTGCAGGTATCGAGGGAAAGTGAAGGGCCAAGCACTTATTTCAATCTTGATTTGCACATTTGTAGTCTTCAGCAACCCTATTTTCTTTTTATACAATATAATACTGAGTGTGTGTAAACATATTAAACATATTATATTGTTAACATATGAACATATACATATATATAAATCTATGCTCCTCAAAAGACCCAAAACAAACCAACTTTTATCTCTATTTACTTTCTCACATATCACTTACAAAGTCCTTCAAGTCATCTTCTGCACACCGGTAAGATATCAATCCAGATCAATCACGGAGAGTAGCTTGTGGAGCAGTAGGGAAATAAAAGAAGCCAAAAAGAAACTCAAACTAAGATCTAATTCCTAAATCATGAGCTCTTGTCCTTGCTGTGTTACAAGAGGGAATGTTTTAGTGGAATGATCAATAACTGTGGGTTGTATCAGTTGAGGAGAGGGAGACTTGGAGATCTTCACAAACCAAGCGAACACAATGTTTTATTTGCAAAGAATATTGAAAGGGAATTTTTTATTTGTGCTCGCTCCCTCACCATGCATGCTTCTAGGGAGGGTTACTACCATTACATAGTCCACATTATAGTGCATCAAGGGCCTGAGCCTTGTTTTCAAGTAAATAAAGCCTGTTCACGCCCAGCCCTTCATCAAATAAAGAAATACTAGTGAATCGGGAAGATGGAGGTGGATTGGGGATTCACTTGCTACTATTTATTTGCTTATTTGGATGTATTCTTTGCCACAGAGACTCAGAGCATGTTAGCACCACAAGAATGCACATAGAGGAGTAATGCAGTAGAATAAGATGCACCTGCTGGGACTACCCGCTGTGAGATTTATACAGTACTTCGCCGGGTCATTTCAACAGAGGAAAAAATATATTCACTTTATGCAGTGGAATAAATCCTTCTTAGTTTGATGTTCAACACAAACTATATGGAAGAAAATGGAGGGTTTCAGCAGAAAAATGACAAGTTCCTCATTCCTATCTTGATTTAGAGAGTGGCAAGATTAACTATTACCCAGTAACTTTCATATATAAAAAACAAAACCTCATTTCATTTAGAGGGACCCACAGTTGAAGTCTATAAAAGACACCTGTTCATGTAAAGTGCATATAAAGTGAGCAAACTGCATAATAAAGCAAAAAAAACCTATTAGAAATACATTTAATGCAGTACAAGAATACATGCAGTCAGTAAACTTAAGCAAAGTTTATACATATGATGTCATGGCAGCCATGTTGGATTATTTAGAACAATATTGCCAACTAGTGGACAAAAATTAGGTGGGATGTCTGAACTGGCCCAACCAGGAACTAAATTTAAAATGTAAACGCCTAATTCACCCTGACTGTGGTACAGATATGGAACGGGCGCCGCAGAATCTCCCATGGAAAAAGAACCCATGAAGTCTGTGCTCGTTCACACCAGCTGAGGTGCTGCAGTGTCCGGATCCAGCACTGCGGAAGAAATAGGCGACTCCACATGCGGCTTCACATACACTCCATGAGTTTTAAACATTATAGCTTGCTACAGGTTAAATCCTCATCCTCTTACTGATTTCAAACAGAATGGGGTGTCTAGTATCAAATCTTTTACCTCAGTTAATAGCAACTGATCATAAGAATACTACACCTCCACTGTATTTTCAAACCTTGAGTGGAAAGTGTTCAAAGTGTTCATTGATTGGTCTATCAAAGGGAATTCCTTACATAAGGGAACATAAATAATAGAAAGGTGTGCAACAAAAGGCTAGAAGGAATGCGAACTTTTCCTGCTGTCCAATTAATGTTTTAGCTGACTTCAGCTAAGAGCTAGCTTTGCACAATCAAGATAACAGGCTGTTCTAGTGAGAAATGGACAGCTGAATGGAGGGGGAGGTGGTCACACGAACAACAGGCAATAACTAACTGTAAGTACATTGTAAATACATTGTAATAACACCATAATTATACTCCAAGTACACTGTTATTACATTCTTATTACAAAATAATTACATTGTAATTACATTGTAGTTACATCTTTATTATGTCATACTAACTTGTAATTAAACTGTTATTACATATATATAATGTAAGATGCAAAAACATTATAGACACACATTTTTCTTGTATTCATATCACACAAGTAATTACAAAAACCACCAATACATAAATAATGGTCTTTCTAAGGAATAAAATCTTGTCTTATCTTAACCCTCAGTTAAGAGGTAATTGACCAAGCATGTGGCCGTATGCTAAAGCAGGACTTTTCCAAGTAATTACTCAGATCCAGGATGTAAATACACTGTAATTAACTGTTATTTAATGAAGCATGGGGGCTGTGACTTTTTCCAAGTAATTATATATGTATACATTTTATATCACTATACGATCATATGTAAAGCTGCATGAAACACACAGAGGCGATCACACCATGTACCTCTTAATGACAGTAAAAATATAGTGTAAATGCTGTGTAACTATAATGTTATTAAGGTGTATATTACACTGTAATTACAGTACCCTTGCACTTTACTTACAGAACTAGGCCTGTGCTGTCGTCCCCGACAGCAAGGTGTATATCGGCGAAAACGGCCCCGTACGTCTGCCCCGTACGTCTGCCCCGTACGTCTGCCCATACGTGCTACAACTGTT
>JAVQKC010108602.1:0-19189 GCA_036025475.1 Philypnodon macrostomus | reverse complement strand
CACACTTGTGAACGTGCTTTTGGTTTTTGTGCGCACACTTGTGAACGAGCTTTTGGTTTTTGTGTGCACACTTGTGAACCAGCTTTTGGTTTTTGTGTGCACACTTGTGAACGAGCTTTTGGTTTTTGTGTGCACACTTGTGAACGTGCTTTTGGTTTTTGTGCGCACACTTGTGAACGAGCTTTTGGTTTTTGTGTGCACACTTGTGAACGAGCTTTTGGTTTTTTGGGCACACTTTTGAAATTTGTGTATGTGTTTTGCCCTTCAGGGCCACTGTCATTTCAGAACCTTGCACACAATTTCAGAAGTCTTTTTGTGACTATTATATGACAAGCTTCTGAAATTGTGTGTGCGTCTTTGTTTTTTGTGTGCGTGCTTCTGAAATTGTGTGTGCGTCTCTTTGTTTTTTGTGTGCGTGCTTCTGAAATTGTGACATCGCTTTTGGTTTTTGTGTGGTCTATTCCTAAAGTCACAAAGCTATTCCTATACAAGCAAGCAGTCACTCACGGATAGTATCTCATATGGCAAGAGGTCTGTGAGGTTAACCCCTGTAAAAACAGAGCTGTCTGCACTCATAAGAAAAATGACATGTTAACTAAGGATGCACCGATATGAAAATGGTTGGCCAGTGCAGATACATAACCAAACTGGACGTGTTTCCTATGTTTTGTATATAAAGGAAAGCAAACTTCAATTCATCATCAAAATAATTGTATAATAATAGTGTGCTTATTTATCCATACAAGGAACAAAATGTAATAAAGAAAATACTATAGACTTTTTAAATTGGATTTTCTCTCCCTGGCTGTTTCCAAACCTACATATTTGAAGTTATCACAGGTTAACGCGGCCAATATAGACATGACATGAATATGATATGAAATATTGCCCGATACCTGTGCAACAGTAATCACATCACAACCAACTTAATGAATGCAGGCATACAGAAATCGTAAATGAACTGATTCCTTGCAACAGTGACTTCAATGACCACCAGTTACAAACCAAGGTCTGCAGATGACCATCTCTGATCAAAACATAAAGCAAAGGAGCTTTAGCAGTAGAGGACGGCATGCTTGTATTTAGTATTAGTGGAACTCCGCTTGTTGTGAGTCTGTACATAATTTAACCAGACATGACAACAGGAAAGCCATAAAACATGAGACATTCTGCAAGTCAAACTGCATACAATAGCCCTCACTGCCCTCTGTAAGTCCTCTGTGAATTCAATGTGCAGGGATTTGAAGAGCACTTGGTCATTACACGCGCCTCTGCTCTGAAATAGATTTGTTCATTAATCTTATTTATTTATTCCTGTTAGTAGTCATGGGTCCCTGGAGCTTATTCCAGCAACTATGGGCCACAAAATGGGCACACCCTAGATCGGGGATAGTTCCATGCAGGACTGACATTAGAATAGACAAGCATTCACTCTGACATTCATTCACTAGGGGCAGTTTAGATTCCTAATTTCTCCCAATGTTTTTGTACCTGAGAGGAAGGTACATGGAGAGATACCACAGTACCACAAGGAGGGCATGAAGACTCAACAGGTGATTTGTTTACACTCAGGGACACTCTATAGATTGAACTATTATGTCTCCAAATGGAATCTGCTAAAAGAAATGATTGGTTCTTTCATTTTTCCTTTAGTGGTCTCTTTGGTGCTATCTTGCCATAGTGGGCAGTGGCGCAGAGGGTAAGCATTCGCCCTGCAACGTCCGAGCACATACTGTCGTTGTGTCCCTGTGCAAGACACTTAACCCACATTGCCTATGAATAAATGTGGTTGTGTTATTGGTGCTTGGTGGTGGTCGGAAGGGCCGTAGGCGCAAAACGGCATGTAAAGCGTCTTTGAGTATCGAGAAAAGCGCTATATAAAACTGATGCATCATTAGTAGTAGTAGCAGTAGTAGTAAATCCCCAGAATCCAGATTGTGATCCAGATACATACCAACATTCAAGTAGTTACTCTGTCGTCACTGACTCTTCCTGAAAACACTGCCAAACCAATATACACTAAAAATATATACCATGTCTTCTTGAACTACATGCGTGTCCTTGTCCCCCGAAAAAAGTGACATTGGTGTGAGCTGCTCTGGCTAAAAAGTGCAGTGTGTTCAGCACAGGTGCTGCTGGGCTCATGTGTTGAGAATGGATGTGCTGACTGTGAGACTGTGAGAGGGGGTGAGGTGGGGTTTGCATACTGTAGCAGTGCATCAGCATCAGAGGTGAGACTATAGCCTACATCACAGTTTGCACACTAGACACAAACAGGATGAAGCTACAGCTAAACACATACAGACAATTCCCTATTGCATATGCCTTGTTATTGAGCAGTTACTAAACAAAATACAAAAATGACACTCAAAGTTATACGGGACATACATAAAATTGTATGTCGGCCCTTCTGCTGCTCCCTATGGACTGCCCAATGAGTGTGATAATGCTGACCCAGATGCTCTGACTATCCTGTGAATGCATGCTGCCGAATACCTCTATTATGGGCTACGCATAGGCTAACTATATAACAGTCATTTACTTTAATAGTAGGCCTGAATGAACACAAAGAAAAGTAATGCTGCAAGAGAGAAGCCTCTAGATGAGTGTGAGGCAGTTGACAGGGGACTGGGCATGAGGCATCCACACTACTGCAGTCTGGGAGACACAACACATCGAGTAAATGTAGAGATCAGCACATAACGCACACATCCATGTAGCCTATAGACTGTGCGCTGCCTCCAGTGGTACAGATCTGTACACACTTACAACTTCTTTGTGTGATTTAAAATCAGAAGCAAATGCTGAAGCACTGGTGATCACGTTAAGGGCCAATGTAGTCAGCCCACTTAAAGTGAAAATACAATGTTGAATGTGTCTTGACAGCACTCTGATACCGACGGAGATTATGTGCTGAATATCAAAATAAAATGCAGCATGATTGTTTGTCTCGGTCAGTAGCAGTGAAGTGTGCTTGCTTACCCTCTGCAGCCAAAGCACACCGGACAATAAGTGGAAGCATTCCCACAGACAGCAGCCAGTTCACAGGCATCCCCACGGCTCCGGCTCGGCACCTGGTCCTCGCACATCTCTCGTCTCCAGTATCCGTGCTTCCCAGCGAACAACCACCGCCACATCCACCACGAGCACTGGGATGACCTGTCCGCACACCTCTCCTCACACCGGGAGCCATATCCAGAGGATAAATTGTTGAACTTTGGCCCGTAAATAATACATTGGATCAGTCTGGGTGCTTCGAGTGAGAACGGCACACAGCTGTACCGCGGTCTCGTCGTGTCCACGGTTGGTGCGGAGATGCTCGGGCTAAAATAAAGAATGCGTCCTTTCTAGTGTTGCTCTCCACTCGGTCCACCCATCAGCGCGTGGCGCAGGGCGCAGGGCGGCGCGCACACTTTGCCAGAGCTTTGATAGAACATTTAGCCGCTGGCACTAAAACGCGGTATGTCTGACAAAATACCACGTACTGTTGGTGACAGTGGCTTTCAGGGGTGATGTAATATTCAACTGCAGATTTGTCAAGAATCCGTATCGTAGGCTACGCGTCCTGACGTTCGAGGCCAAAAATACGAAAATTAACCGCTGCTGTTAATTGCACAAAGTCAAACCTGTGTAGACTTGGGTAAATGACGACCTCTGGTGGTGTTTATGATCCCGGGCAATAGTTATTTAATCAAAATAATTATTTAACGGCAACGTTTATAGGCCTATGTAACCTGTATTCAATCATGTAGCCTATATTTCATAGCCTCTATTAAAATGTGCACCCGAAACAGCCCCACGTTTCAGCATATTGTCTATTAAATGTGTGTAAGCTACATGCAGCGCTACATGCTATACCGCTTCTTGTCCACTAGATGTCCCCCAAGACTTTCAAGTGTGGAAGTTTTGGCATTTTATATAAATCTGACCCGGAAATGGCTTAACGCAGATGTGACTATGCGCATTTAAATGGTTAGAACATTAAAAAGTCAAGAGTCGGAGATTTGCATCAACAGATTTTTTTTTAATTCAAAGTGGATTTCAACAATAATACACCATAAAGTCTTATTTTGACACTCACCAAAAGAGTCACCTGGAAAACCCGCTTAATGTGACAAAGTAGAGAAGGCTTGGTCACGCCTAAATCACTGAGAACTAGAGGAGACACTATCGCAAACTGTAAAGAGACATCACATCCATAGAGTTAGATTCCCCAGACGTCATACTGGAATATTGCACAGTGCAATTGCTACATGGTAAACTAGTGTAGCACAAAATAATAAGCAAACGGAACAAAAACCGAACACAAAACCACAAACTCTACATTAAAACATTAACACTTTAGATTATTTATGTGCGATCTAAGATGATTCTATAACTTGCAGTATGAATTAACTCTGAATTTAATACAAACCACCAGAAACTCAAATTTAAAGTATTTTTTTTGTTTTTACTAATACAGACCCTGAATTAACTTTAGTTCATAAAACATAAACAAAAAAGATCATGAAAACATTTACCAAAAATTCAGAAAGTTTTATCTGTTAAATGTTACATGGATTAGGCTGAGAATGGTTCTCTCCACTGGCTTGTTTGAACAAATATTGGTGAAGTTATAGAGAGACTATGTAGGTGTGATGCTGGTGAAAACCTTTGGAGTAATATTCATTTCTGGGACAAATTTAAGCACGAATCTCTTCAATTCAGTCCTTGTGGGGTTTACTTTAGTATAATCAGGAGATACATACAGTCAAGAAATACAGAAAGAAATACAGTCAAATATTGCACTTTTGACTCTGAAAAACCTTAACAGGCCTAACGTCGATGACAGTCAGGACACAAACTAGTCAGCTGTACTCGGGTTACTGTCAATGCGAGATGCTAATGGAGGAGTGGGCAAAAATGACACAAAATGATTTCAATTGAGATAATCTAAGAACACTTGGTGGTGCTCTGACTGCACAAAAGTATTGCATGATCTGCTTTTTAGCCAGAGACTCAAAAGTGTAAATGTGTGTTTTGTTGGTAGAGCCACGAACAGGTATTAGTGGCAGATACATTTAAAGATTAATACTCGTTCATGCGCTAATCACACTCTTTGAGACGTTTTTCCTCCTGATTCAAGTGGCCTGTGAAACAGTTCGCATGGTAGCAGTAAATAGTGTTACACCGTTCTAGTCCTTTTTCCAAAAAACAAACAAACTGATTGCTGAAATGAAAGGTCATTTTTTTAAATCTCAAGGCACATACACAGTGCTGCTCACACTGTTTCTGTAAGGAACATATTACAATGGCCACACTTTTTGCATTACAATTGATATGAGACACTAAAGGGGAGAGCAGTAGGTGCACAAGGCAGTAATAAAAACAAAACAAAAAAACTAGAAATCAGGTATAACATTGAACAGATAAAATTATTTGCTCAAATCAATGCAACAGTAAATTATCTATAAAACTTCAAAGAATGTGAAATAATAATAAACCATAAAACCTTAAAGAAAAATATAACCTGGGTCTAGTCTATATTCTTGTACGATAACTTAATGAATATTATATAAGTATTATAGTTTAATGATTTTCTCTCCTGAACCCATGGGAGATATTATGCAGATCACAGCACTCAGGTACCATATAAAAGAGCACTGACATGATACACAAATAATGAACAAAAAGTTAGATCAATCCTGCAAGCTATAGCTTTAGATGTTTACAAAACAGCAACATGAAAACATACGAAACTTAAGTTACATCAATTCATCATATATGCAGTGATGAGCCTATAAGGTTAATAAGGATAAAATACTGATGCAAAACCACGCGCCCAGAGGAACAACAAATGTCAAACTAATGTCATCATCAGCAATACAGTAGTTACAATGACATTCCAAATAAGAACGCAGAACACAAAAATCAAAACCACTTCTATTTCAGATAATCAGGGACCTATACAAAAATAGCAACGCTAGGTTTAAACTCAGAAATTGCCTAATGTCACAGCTATTGAAGTGGCAATTATCATATAGCAGCTTATCTATGATACATTCAAGAAAGAAATGATACGACTTATAAATTGCCCAATAAGCTAGACAAGACTTCGGCCATTTTTAAATAAAGTTTTTTGTTTGTTTTTTTATATATAACCCCATTTTTACAACTACAGAATAACTGAGGTCTATGCAAACAGAGTAGCTACCTTGCTTTAGGAAATTAATTACAGTCTTTGGTGCTGCATAAGCAACTTCATTTGAAAATAAAGACAACACAATTACACACAAAACAAGCCAACTTAACAGAAAATGCACACACAGCATATCTACATACATATATATATGTATAGAAAGAGAGATGGGTGTTACCACCATAAATATATATATGTATATATCCTCCCTGATGGAATGTATAAAATAAGCAGTCAACACCAATAAGCTTTAAGCATTTAAAAGATAGGATTATGTAAAGGGAAAGTTAACGTTTGTCACACATGCATAAATGAGAGAATTGCACACAATTAACTCACACGTTATCAAGCATCTGTACTTAATAGACTAGCTCTATAATATATGTCGATATATGTGTCTATATGAAATACTGCATGGTTTGCTCAGGCTTAGAAGATTCCATACTGTGAATTCATTTGCATTTTTCTTTACCTAATCAAAGCCATGCCCACCACACTCCTAAACATCTATAAAACAAAGTGAAAACACTCAAAACGAAAATATGACACATACATTTAACTAAATTTAGATTGTATTGCAGTTTCATCAAACAGTACAAATACTGTTAATAAGAGTTCCACTAAATAGAAAGTGATTATCAAATATTAATCAATACTCAATACTTGTACACTAGTTCATTCAGGAGGACAAACTAAAAAATCATCTAATGAAGCAGCAAGCATTTGCAACAGCAAAGCATGCCGTTCTTCTTAAACAGAACGTAATCCACTACACACAAAAACACACTAACTCCAAATAATAAGCATCGCCATCTGCGATACCTCACATCCATGCAAGCTATGCATGGACATATACACATGTGCATATATATACTCACACATAGGATGCATTGGGTGATTGGAATTTCAAGTGCTGCAGTCCAGTACATTAATATTCATGTTATAGTCATATATAAGTAGTAACATTAACAACCTCAAATATGTAAGGCACTATGGCTGGGGACAGTTATACAATGCAGCGAGTCTTGAAACACAAACAATTAGAGCAACGTCTATGCGTCTTCCTGTTTACATTTTTGCTCATGCAAGACCACATGCAGCGTGAGGAATAACCCTATTAAAATTGGTTAACTGACTTGACATTGCTAACACCAAAGACACCAAGAAGGTACAAATACTTCAAACGCAGTACAACATACACTGTGGACAACATGTGCATTTGTCAATATAGAGCTGGGATGGCTTTACAAATATGGATGTGTCTTGCACACGTAAGAAGGCAATATAGAAAAATAGCTGGGATCAGGGGGTCTAACTATTTAACACCACCCCAATTATTTACCTGTTTTGAGGAGTATTCATAGAAGATCCAATGCAAAGATATATCAAATGTGCAAAACACATTAAGTGAGTTTTACTATTCATTCATTCATTCACCCATTATCTCCTTCACAATTTTTGCCGAAATCATCCACCAATGAAACTAATTTTTTTAAAGCTTGAAGTTCAATAACGCACAAGTCAACATGATTCAAAAAATAGCTTGCTTTCTTTGTGGTTGTGCCATGGTTTTGTCATAAAACCATGTTTTTGTGGTTTATGGGTTGAGATTTGCTCCATTTGGGTAGCCCTATTGTGGTATGAAGGTACTGCGTCACTCAAATGTATGGGTACTGATTGATTTTGGAGGGGCTGAGAGGAAAACTGGCGTAAGCGGGCGAGGCAATGTAGGAGTGCGGGGGAAAAAGGGGCTTGAACTGCCCCTGTGGATGCAGGGTGGGTGAGGGTAGAAGCCGGGGGTTGATGCCCACTGTGACCTGATGGACAATGCCTGCTGGATGGGAGATGCCATACGTGGGCTGAAGCACCGTTCGCGAGGCCCCAGGAGATGCCAACAAATGGGCCACTGGCGCAGCTGTGACCAGGGGACCAGATGCCGGGTAGGACAGTAATGTGGGCTGGGAGTGCGGGTGGCCACCAATGTGTGGGTGGGGGCCAGTAGTGTGGCTTGGGCTGCTGTGAGAAAGGGTGAATGTATGCCCATGTATGGTAGGAGGAATATAGGCCTGTGGTCTCCGGTGAGTAAAGTTGCCATTCCATTCTTGATGACATGAGCCAAAATGTTGAACCTGCAGCAAAGAATAAAAAACATTTGACCACTAGATGTCAGTGTTTTCCACATGTAGTGCTGTTAATTATGAGTTTATTACGTAAACTATTAACATTATACAATATGAATATGCTATCATATTTTCAGATCAAATTATATTAAAAATATATATGCTTAATGGTTTAAGTGTGAGTGGAAAAATAAGTCCTCATTGCAATATACAGCGTTTCGCTCTTCAATAAACATTTCATTTTGTTATACCTAAATTTCAGTTTGCTAAATAACAACTTGAGTTTTAGAAAGAGCTACAGTTAATCCTGTGTGTTTGAGGTACTATAAATTGTGCCCACCTGCCCAAAGCCGATGGGCTGCTGTTGTTGGGTCTGGAATGCGGGGGTTATTTTCTGCTGCCGGTTGAGAAGAGGAGTGGAGTGGTGATGTTGTCGGCCTGGAATGCCTCGCCCTCTGGACTGGGATGATGACTCTAAAATTATTACACCATGTAATGAGAGACAGGTTAGACACATGTTAGTGAGTGCAACGGGGCCAACACCCAAATAAGATTTAAATACAGACATAAGACAATAAGACTGGTCACAAAAGCTTCTATTTAAGTCAGACAATGAGAGAGAGGTTTGATTGTTTTAATATAGTAAGCGCTGCTCCTCAATGTTAACTGTATGTCTACTTGCAATTAAAGCTATATTTAGCATGCATCACACATCTGAAATGAACATCAAACATGTGCCAAAATTCACTGGGTTTTTAAAAAAAAATCTACTTTTATTTTTATCCAATTATGCATGTTTAATGTAGCTTTATGCTGTTCACGTCCACACACAAAGAGGCGGAATGTTTGATCTTAGAAAAGTGTGAAAAGTTTTGACAGCAAACAGCAAATATTCACTCCAGAGATCTGTGCAAATATGTCAGGCCAGGTCAGCCATAATCACCTGTGAGAACCTCTGTGGCCTACTAATACAGGATTATCCTGGGACATGTGACCTAAAGAGCAGACAGCAGCAGTGGCAACAAGATCTTTGAGCTTACACTGACCATTCTGAAATGTCATGCAAACTTGGATATGACACATAAAATCACATAACATAAAACAGTAAATCTGAACTACATTGTGTAATGTGTGGTTATGAAAATAAATATTGTACCAGTCATTTCACTGATGGATGTATTGTCATTGTTCTGTATTCTCATTGGTGGCACCACAACAGTACGGACTTTTGGCTTGCTGGGTTCAGTTTCTGGGGCAACACAAGCAACACGTGGTTCACAGTTTTGGTTGGCATCTGTGATGTAGCCTTCAGCTGTAAAAGGGCTGTTTGCATGAACAGAAGTATCAGAGGTTGGTGAGCTGTCCACTGTGTCGCAGCCACTCTCCTGTTCATCTTCTGACATACTACAACAAAACACAAAGACATTCTGTTTGAAATAAAGAAGAATATAAAAGGTGAATGTTTCTGGATGGCCGCTTCAAACATACCTGTTTTTGCACGGTGAAACACTGGATTGGGCTGAAGAGCTAGTGCTGAGTGTGCTGTCTGGACTACTGAGAGAACAGACTCTCTCCATATTGACTGTACTTTGACAGGCCTCGCAATCAGCATTACCTTTACACCTGTTTATAGAGAAAATCAGGGAAACAATTACCAATGAAGCTTTGATTTTGAGGCAAACAACATAGTAAAACAAAAGTAGTAAAACAAAAGTAGTGAAATTAGTGCTTACTCTCCCACTGAGTGTCTTTCTGTATTCTCCTCATCATCACTGCTGATGCTGATGATGCTAACAGTCGGGCTGGACAGGTCTGAGATCACCATGGCCTGGCGCTGCTCTTGTGAACCTGAAAGCTCTTCACAGTCTGCCTCCAGTTTACAGCAGTTGTCTTCTCCATCCTCTCTCTGTGGCTTTTTATGCACCTCCTCAACAGTATGCCCTTCATCCAGACATCTGGACTGTTCCTCCTCTACCTCCTGAACATTCTTTGCTGTATCGGCCATCTTTGGGGACTGGCATTCTAGATTTTGGATGTTTGTATTTTGGAAAACATTGCTGCTTCTGTAAAATAATATTATCCTTGAACAAATTTCTGCAGGTTCCATTAAAAGATGAGTTTGAGTTTCCATACCTGTTACCACTGGGCTTGGCTCTTTTGTTAGTAGCAGGCTGGGGCCATACCACATGTGCAATGCCGATGTTGATTGGCTGATGAGTGGACATCGTCATTTGGTTGGTTAAAAATGGCTGAGAGTGGGCAATCATGGAGCTGTAGTGCTTGCCATGGGGATGCACTTTTCTGAATTAAGAAAACAGAAAATACTGAGCCAAAAGCCTCTAGTGCCATTACTGACAAAATGGTCCCCGTCACTGATCCCAAAGGACACAGATGACTCATCAGTCATTTATATTCTGAGGAGCAGCCACATATCGGAGCAACAGAGCCAGTGAGTGGCTGCATAGCAACCAGATGCATATTGTATATCACAATCAGGGTTTCCGTTAGCCAGCACCTGCCAGCTTTTAGCAGTTTTAAAATGCAAATGACCGGGAAATTCAATCAAGGTGGCCGGCAAAAAAAAATGGAAAAATAAATATTATCTGACCAAATATACAGTATGTTGATAATTATGTGTCCCCTTTGTTGTTTAAATAAGATATTACAAAACACTTCTGCCAGCATAGACTGTAAACAACAAAACATTCTTCTACCAAGCTTTGTATGAGCACATTTAGTATGTAGTATGCAAAAATACTGCTATTTTGGCAGTATATTAAAGTGCTTTATTTGTCATTATACATACAAGGTACATACAACGCCTGAGCGCCGACCTGACCAACATGTTTTTAGTGGTGGGGGCAACCGGAGACACAGGGAGAACATGCAAACTCCACACTTGGTCCGGGACTCGAACCCGGGACCTTCTTGCTGTGAGGCAAGAGTGCTAACCACTGCGCCACCCTTTGCTAGTATTAGTGTATTACTGAATGAATTACATAAATTATATCTATACAATGTATAAGGAAGTCTTTAATTGCTTACCCCCAATCACTCAATCTCTGTGACCCAGCCACAGTGTCAGATGCCAAAGTGCTCGGTGGAGGTACTGATGTCACCTGCTGCCAAGTTGGCATCAAGATCTGCTGAGCACGGTTGGACCAGGCCTGAGAAAAGCACACAGATTATCAACAACTCTAAATAGTATTGGTGGTTCAAGGACATTTACTAAATGATAAAACATACTTGTGTGATGACTCCTGGTCTGATTTGTAAGGGCTGAATAGGAGGTGCTTGAGTGACCAGAGGCACAGAGGCCTCCATCCGAACAGGATAACCTGTTGGTTTAGCCGTGTTTGGGGGTATTCCTGAAATAAATAAAAAAGTCCATCATTAAAAACTGTTCTATTAGCAACAAAACAACTTACAATAAGCACAAAATAAAGATGCTTTTAATGTACCTTGAATGGTTGGTGGACAGAGAATGAGAGCCTGCTGAAAAGAGTCATTGCAGCCAAACTGACCATTTCCTGTTTGCAGAGAAATCCCAGGATGTAGCACTGATGGAGCAGATGGTGCTAAACCCTAAACAAACAACATTTTGGCCTCATGGATGAAATGTCACATTAACCTTCATGATGAACATGTTATTTTAGGTGTGGTTCCTCCTTCTACACATAATTGTGAGCAAAGCCTTATGGGGAAATTGTGCCTTGTTTTTTGTAAATTGAGAGACAGATTTTATAAAGGATACAGCACTGTTTTAGTGTAATGTTGTCATTAATAAACATTGCTTTTTTAGAGACCCACTTAGCGCAATGGCTTTTGTGAACATTTACATTAGAAAAGATCTGATTCAAAAAAGGTCACCTGCTTTTTCCTCCTCAGCAACAACAATTTGCCATGACCTCAGCAACATGACGCGATTGTGTTGCCATGACAGCCGAGGTAAGCAGGTTTTTTGCATTAAGACAAGGCAAATATATGCACCACCTGCACCTGCACTTTGTACAGAGCAGTGTGTGAGCCACTTACTTGTGCATGGACACCGGTCAGCTTGTTGAAGGGATGGTTGCCTGTAGCCGCAGCACTTGTGGTCACAGGTCTGATGAAAGGACCTTTATTTCTGTTGGGCAGGTCGTATGGACTAGAACGAGTCCAGCAGACATCCATGATGTGAAAACATGATTTTACACTACAAAAAAAAAAGATACAGTATTGTGACAATCAGTTTTTAAATGGTGTTAATTGTGTGATAGGCAGTTCCTAAAGTTCCTGCCCCTTTGCAACTCTAATGGTAACAGTAACTAACTGGTTGCTGTGGGGAAAGTCAAGCAGGTGTTGCATTGTCACAAAAGGGTGACACAGCGCTTCAGCAGGGACAATCCTCTCCTCAGCATCAATCAGCAGCATCTTCTTCAGTAGGCTTACAAACTCCCGGCGATCCGTTTTCTCCGCCTGCAAGTCACTACCTTCCAGACTCATCACCAAGTTCACCTGCAAAAATACAAAATATAAGACTTATTTAAAACTATAGCACACAATTAGGCATCTTAGAAACCATTCAATCTGAATACAGTCTTAATATATTGCGGTAGATGTGCACTGTTGTTGGTTTTTTAACCTAGTATCTCATTAGAGACGCCACATGATCTCAGCGGTTACACTTACGTGCGCTATGTCATCTAAACAGCTGAAGATGTACTTCCTGGCTTCCTTTGATTTCATTCCGGTCTCCGTCTCATGCCCATCTGTAGACTACAATAAAGAGACATTTAGGACCTTTACATTACCACAATATTCCCATTTATCAGGTTTTATTACATGTCTTACCTTTAACCTCCATGCCGAGTAAGGTAAGTCTGACTCCCTGCAGAAGAATCGTGATGTCTTTGTCCCTGCGTTCAGTAGATGCTCCCCTGGCAAACCCTGTGTCTGGGAGATGTAGCGAATCTGAAAACATAAAAGTAGAGATGCTCTGATCAGGGACCACAGAAAACATTATTGACCGATCACCTGTCACGGCTGATACCAATCACGTCTACAATTAAGGCTAAATATAAATGATATACATTAAATACATTTTCCCCACACTATAGGTTACTGCTTCTTGTAGCCATGACAATATGTTGTATGGATATCAATAAAGCAATGTCTTTTCCCCAGAATAATCCAAAGTCTGTACTGTTGTTAAAAAACAACAAAGAGTAAATAAATAAATGTTATAGCGTTTCTCATTCAGCGGGACCTGCCTCAGGGAGGGGCGGGCAATAGTGGCTCTTTTAGCAGCTCAGTTTACAGAGAAGAGTGGCTCACATGGGAGCAGTTTGAAGAGATGCTTAATAAACTAAGTGGAGTAACTTTAACAAAACAAAGTGAGCTGCCGCAGCTCTGCACGCTGTGGATCACCCTCTCACATCACTCCAGTTACTGCGCATACACATACCCATGCCACAGACTGCTCTTGTAAACATCCCAAAGAACCTCCTCTAGCACATCAGACAACATGTGATTGTTTCCTGTAGGCTATCAATGATGAACAATGAACAGAACAATGACAACTCCACACCCTAGTGCATGGTACATTTTATAAAACGAGAGGAAATAAATGAACAACAGCATGATAAAACACTCTGCCAGACAGAGGCACAGCGAGAGGCTGTGCGCCTAAAGCCAGCCAGCACGCACTGATCTCCAGCACAGAGACACGGAGAGACTCGCTCATAGACAGGAACAACAGGTCAGTGAGACACGTGGAATAGTGGGGGATAAGGGCCAGTGTCTATGTTTATTTGTGAGTTGAGCTCATGTTAGATCATGGTGAAAGTAAAACGCACTTGCTCAACATAACTCTTTGATTGAGAAGCATGGTTTGCACGTGCACGTGATCGGGCCCTTTGGCCAATCACCGCTCACACTTTTTTTTACGGTAGCCAACTGATCGAAGCTCCCTTATATAAAAGGAAGATTAACCCAGACCCTAAAAGACATAGAGACAGCAGGTGTCATGAAGCTTTACACAAAACTAAAAAAAAAATTTAATTAATTTTAAGTATTGTGTGTATATTGAATTAAAAGGAATCTACTAAGTACTACAAACAAAATGGTAAATGCTATATTGCTAGAGAGTAGTACAGTGACAGTGTTTCTCCTACCATTATATTACGGACTCCCTAAAAGTCAGGTTGATTTTCAATATAACAGCAAGCTGTATTTCTGTACGCCCCCATATGTCTGCCACAACTACTATGGCACAAATGGGCACTTTAATCAGATTTTTATATTGTTAACAAGCAATTAAGAGTCCCGCCCCCCCAACCATAATAAACACTGGAAGTGAAAAAACTGGACTTTTGATGTTTGTGAAGGATGTTTTTTGCCAAATTTTGTAAATTTCCCTAAAACTACATTCTTCTTTCAGTCTGTAGGGGGCACTATAGAGGTAACTAGCACAATATTGGTCGGATGTGTCCAGGGCCGGGGGTAATTAGGTGTTTCAGGTTTGAACCTAATCGGGCAAAGTATGTGCAAGTTAGAGGCTGTCAAATATACCTGACTTCCCATTTTCAATCCAAAATGGCCGACTTCTTAATGTAGATGTAAATTTAATTTGTAGTTAAAAAGGTTTATTGATGACATTGTTAGCAGAAGTTAAACTGTGTAAGACAAAAAATACAAAGTACAAAAGAACAGGATCTTAATCTTTTTTACCATATCACCAACCACAATTTACTAGAAATATTTCAATCAAATTCACATTTTGATTCACAGGATTAATCAATTTCCCCAAATCAAAAACCTAGGGGAAACACTTAAGATGCTTTAGACCTGGATATTCTCAGGTTTACGAGGGAAGACCAGCGACAAGAAACTACTGACGTCAATCACACTAAAGTGCAAAGAAAACACCCATTAGACTCACGCACAGGGGTGAGGTGGAATCCTGTGCAATGTATGTCCTTACTCCTTATATGAGATATATATATATATATATATATATATGGTGTTACTACCACCATAATACGTGTTATTTTACAGATCTCTATCAATACATGCAGGATGTATTATAATTCACAATATAAGTGCATAGACATCCAAAGCAGTCTCTGACACGGCTGCAGTATATAAGCCAGAGCCTAAGCATAACCCTGCTCAGTTTCTGACATGTTTTTTCTTCATTAGAAACATTCAGTATTTCAATGTTGAATAATAGTGACGGACAATTGAGGTAAACGGCAGAAAAAATAAAGAGCAGATGCTATGCATCAACATCAGCTAACAGGGCTTACTATTTATCTTATGTGCCTACAAGCAGTATTTTTATAGAAATGTCACATTATTGTTTTATTTACTACAAAATAAATACAATATTTTTGTTATGTTGTTTATGTTTTGTTATGTGTATCTCTTCTGGAGCAACTAGTTTAGCCAAGAGCTGAATCTCTTTCTTGTTTTACAAATTTTTAAAAACAAATCCCCAGCCTCAGAATTCCCCTATTTATTTGTTGGCACTATGCCTTTGGTTTAGCAGAATTGTGTAAAGAGCAACAGACATGAAAAGACAACATAACAAACGTGTGGGTGGACAAAAATGTTGTGACTGGGAAAACCCAGATTTTTCCTGGAAGGAAAATCTTGGCTGAAATGGCACAAAATAGTGAAGTCACTTCTCAAAAAAATGGCAAGCCTCAGCCTGCTGCATCTGCTGCTTTATGAAATACAGATGACCCATGCAGACAAAGTCTATGCCAACAGAAAATTGTATTATTTGTCAAATATTAAACAGAAAAAACCCACTAACTGCTTAACAAAACAAAATGAGCTTGAGCTACAATAGGCCCTTTCTTATTGTTATGTTCCCAAATATAAATACATACACATCAAACAGCCTACTTAGAAGATAAAACTGGAGACTGGAGATGAACCATTAGGGGAAAAAGGTTCTGAAAATAAAAGGAGCAAAGTTTTGTGTTTAGGGGAGTTATAAATACTATGTGCTGTGTGGGATGTAACAGGACCCCATGTAGAAAGATTAGGAGGGAGTGAGTGAGCTCACCCTGTGGCCCCTGGATGACACCCCACACCAACACTCAGCTGTTGCACTGTTTACTTGAACATGGGCCATCAGCAATTTATTTTAGGCTATATAAAAATGTACACGCTTTCTATTTTAAATTACAGCTTAAAAATACAAAAAGAAAAAGCCTACAAAATATCAAACCAGAACTGGCATGGTATTCAATGGTACGGCACATAAAAAACTGTCATACAAGTACTTCATTCCTGACATGCTTTCTGAAATTCTCCCTTAAACTTTTTTTTAGCTCCACTTTATCCCACCACGCAAGAAGCCCCTCACTAAACTTAGGAGGCTTCCCGGATGTCTCTAAAGCAGCTTTGGGACACACTGACTGACTTCCAAAAAACAGTTTCATCATATTTAGTCTGCGGATTTGCTCAAATCTGATTTCCATGGTGTTGACCTCTCCCTCTTGCTGCTATCAAAATCATAGTAGTGAGGTATTGCCTTATACTAGCCCATAACAATCTGTAGTGGTGCCAAGTGCTTTCATGTTAGGTATCGCAGCAGACAAGACACAATCTGACTGACGCACGGTTTGCAGTCTGAGTAGAGCTCCAGGGGCTGGGGAAAGCCGCTCAGGATAAGCCCAGATCAGTCTAGTCCTGGGCGAGACAATGTCAGGGCCCTGCAGGGAGGGGCAGACAACAGGCATCTGCTAATGGAGTGGAACAAAATAACTTTCTGAAATTCGAAAAATCCATAGCATCAACCCTTAAAAAGACTAAAATAAAAACTGTTAAACTTCCACATGGATCACAAGTCTTTCAGACCATGTTTGTAGAGGTTTTTTGCATACGTTTGGTTTTGTGTAGAGGATATTATATTGCCTAAAACACTGCAGCCTTTGCGATTTGCTTATTTCAACCATTGAAATTACGATTTTGATTCAATTGTGATTAATTGTGCAGTCCTAGTAGATTGGGACAGAAAAATACAATAATTAGAAAAATTACATTTGCTAAATTTGCTTTTGTAAAAAACTGGATCCCACATTGAGACCAGTTTGGAATCACTGATCCAAATTTATAAACCACCCAAATATGACTTCCTGATGTAAATCAAATCTAGCTTTCCTATATAAAGTAATTGTAATCTGTATCAAGTCAATGGTATGCTATCTTTATGACTGATATTTATTATGACTATTAAGTCAACTTTGTTGGGCCCCATTAGCTGACCAAACTAAACTTATTCCAAAGTCCAAAATGTGATCCGTTTCTATGGTGCAGACCAAACTGGCTGCCCAAGTATAATTGAGAGCTTCAAAAAGCTCATATGTATGACAGATAGAGAGGTAAACTGTACATAAAACATAAAATAACCCAGTGTGTACCTGATCATACTCCAGGGCACCAGGATACAAGGGCCAGCCCAGAAAGAGTTCAGCTATGACGCATCCCAGTGACCACATATCAATGGCTTCACAAAACGGCAATCCCAAAATCACCTCGGGCGCCCTAAAGGAAATAGAGAGATGGTTAGGTTACATTAGTGGCTTTCACAATAATAAAATCAGGCATATTAAAACAACAAACAAGCAATCATGGTTCAGACAATTCATTAGGTTAGCAGGTCAGCCAGACAAGGATGAGAAGCCCCGTAGGCTGTTGGCCTTCTTAAGCTCCAAAGAAGAAGCTTAGTCATTACTCCTATACCTGCTTGTTCAGGGTTGTACCATATAATCACATAATGCTGTATCACAGGTAAAGACTGGTGATTGAAGCCAGTCAAGTAATAACATCTGCTGACAACGGCTCAGAAAATACTTCTGTGACGAGAAGTGTTGAGGCATATGAGTAGAGCAGTGTTTCTCAAACATTTTTCAATCCAAGGACCACCAAACCCCCCCAGAGTGATGCAAAAGGGTGGGTCTGTGCAGTGTCAGACAAAAGGCTACAATCTCAATTAAGGCTAGATTTGCCTAGTTTTCAAATTAGAAGTTCATTTATCTGTGCTCATTAATTGCTAAGAGTCTAATGGTAAATTGAGAAACACTGAATGAAATTGTATTTCTTTGTGACATCTTCCTGCAGACCTCTTAGTGGTTCCGGACCAGTCTGAGAAACACTGGATTAGAGGCTTGTGTATGAGTCTTATGATTGCTTGTATATTAGCTTTAAATATATGCCAATGGCAAACCCAAGATTACTAAAATAGCCTTTAATTCATAACACATGCACACATTAGCTAGTGCAGAGGTCATCAGCTAGGAGCAGCAAAATCGAAGAATGCAGTTATGACAGCAATGTAACACTTGTCCTATTTATACCCATCAGGATCTTGACACCAACAGTGATGAAAACACATGTGGGCCTACTGTATATACAGGGACCACTGCTACAAAAGCCCTGATCAATATTAAAAAACACTTTCATACACATGTATTATTATTGACTTTAATACAACAGCCCATGTGGTTGGAAAATAATTCTGCAATAAAGAAATACTAAAAAAGAATCATCAACTGTTCGTTGATCTCTTCTTTCTTAATGTGGGTCCATATGTCTCCAGGTAAGTCAAAAATATTGCCTTGGTATCAAAATGATATATTTTAGCAATGCACATTGCGCATTTTCAAGACTTTATTGTGTATAACTGCTTTTATTAACTACATCAGCAACGCATCTTGTCTCATTCTTGTTGTGGAAGCAGTGAGTGGATGTTGCCATAGTGGCATCAATCTGTCTAAACCAGGGGTCGGCAACCCGCGGCTCCGGAGCCGCATGCGGCTCTTTCATCCCTCTGATGCGGCTCCCTGTGGCTTTTGAAAAATAATTAAGTATTTAATTAAAATGTATTTTATTTGAG
>JAVQKC010108598.1:0-22016 GCA_036025475.1 Philypnodon macrostomus | reverse complement strand
TTAACTGTAGAAAAAATAAAATAATAAATAAAATATATTAAACAGCATTAAACAAATGTTGAATATATGTTTTGGGGTGAATATGTTAATTTAGCTTTATTAGACATTCTCTACCAATTGAGCTAAACCACAGTAAGATTTATGAATGAAAATACTTTAGTTTTGCTTTTATTTTGTTGTTACTTGTATTAAAGTTTTAGTCTATAAATTTAATCCCTCCCCTGGCGTCTACAGCCGGAACATCAGATCAGACTTTGTGGGATACCACTTTGGTCTCTAAAGACTACAGACAACCTACTTTACACTATAGAATGGAGATAGTCAGATAGTAAATTTTATTTTATCTTTTTTTTTTTACCTTTTCTTTATTTTTAGAAAATTACAAACTACACCTTTAAATGTGACTGATGTCAAACAATGTAATGTTTGCATTGTGAATCTCTAAAAATGCACCTTCCTTCTGCACATCATGTTCTGTGTATAGTCTCTGTCTAGTGTCCACATGTGCAGGGGTTCTGTAACATGAAGCTGCTCCGTGCCTATGGTTTTATTTTGGTCTAACCCCTGTACACTCAGTGCCCTCAGGAGCAAACCAGTCATTACAGCAGAAATATTAGTAAAACTTCACAATAACCCACATAATTAAGCATTAGAAATATAGAAAATAAAAAATATAAAACTTGATCAAATGGTATGGTTATACTTAGCAATTGCCATTCTGTAAAAGCCTGATACAAGAAATGTGACCTGACCTAAAACGGTTCGGTGCATTCATTGTTGCACAGCTGTATTTTCACCAAAAGGATAGGCAAGGAAGCTTCATTCACCCTGCAACAACTCATTTTGCCATCATTGTGACTCTGAAGCTGTTTATGTAAAGAAAATAGTTGCATTGTTCCCTTTAAAGTCTATTGAAAGGTGTAGAGATAAAGACTCATCTTAATTGCATTTTGATGTACATACAATGTATAGGACTCATCAACCTTGAAGCTGCAGAAGTCACCGAACAGGATTTCTTCAGTATTTCCACATTCTTTCTCGACAGGCCAAACCGTCCTATCACCCGCCTCCAACCCTCAGGCCCGCTCGGATAATTGCAGAATTTCACCTTTTCAACATAACAAATATATCCCAGATTACAAACAGAGACGGAGAAATAGATTGAAACCTCATATTTTAATTGAGGACATTTACTGGCCGCATCTGCATTTTCAACAATAAAACTCCAGCGTAACCAGTGGCGTACACCTTGCAGCATCTCCGGCTCCTTGTCTGACCTCAATTTGTGGACTTCATAAAAAGGTGGACAGATATGCGGCCCCTATGGTCCAGGAGGTAATTACTAATGTTACTGGTTCTCCTTGGGGAGGGAGGGATGCACGAGCAGGGCCGACGATCCCGTTTTGGAGTCGGGCCAGTTATTTCCGGTGGAATCAGGCGGCATTAACCTCCTGGATGCAGAATCTTCACTTGTAAATTAGCAAACTAATTAGAAGACTCTCTCGTCATCTTCCGGAGACATGGCACACATGAAAACATAGTGAGAAATGACAGAGAAAATAAAGAGACACAGTGAAAGACTTACAGTTTTATGATGCTTTATTTCTGTTTTGACATTCATACGGCGAAAAAACTATTAACTAACCTGGGAACTGTTTACTGAAAAAAGTGTTGTTTGGATTATGTTAATGCAGCTTTAATCTACACATTCTAAATTGTATCAATGTAAAATAGTCCAGGGGGGTTGAAATACATACAATTACATACAATTTCAATACATAAATTGAGACAATGAAAGATTTAGCTTGCGATAGATTACTGCACGATTTGTATAGCATATGCATTTTCATTAAAAAAAATATATATATAAAGAAACATCAAAAATATAGCTTTATATATATTACGCAAATTAAGTGCAGTGTATCTTTTTGAAAACCTTTGACACTGTGCAGTTTTGTCGTCCAGATGATTACTAGCAAATGCATTTTTCATTCAGTATTTCCAATCATTTACACACACTTTTTTTATTATTATTTATTTCTAACTACAAAAGTTGAAGGCCATTTCAGACAGGCTCGAATGCTAATATAAAACAGACTTACTCCACTCCATTTGTCTTCCAATGCTCTGACAGTGGGCACTTTTTTTAGGTAGATCTTAAGACAACAGCCCCAATCCACTGCTTTTCCTCTTCCGATCCTATATATTGTTATCCATGTTTGCGGATGGTGTGAATAAAGACCCCTTTCATACATGGTCACACAGCTGAGGTCATGATATTGGCTGATAGGGATTACCCACAGATAGGAGGACTGTTGCTCTCGGTGCATCTCTTTGGCCGAGCAGGTGAAGTGGATTAATCCACAGGTTCTTATCTCTTTGGGAGAAATAACCATCTTGTCCCATAGCTTAACACCCACCCATATCTCTGAAATGATTTCTACTGCCCCTCTGTGTCATAGACTGGTATGTTCATTCATCTTTCACTCATTTGCAAGTGACTATGGGCCTTAGGTGGAGTATACCATGGACCATGGCCAGTTAGTCGCTGGTCGTTTGGACGAAAAATCAGAATTTTAGTGAAAATACAGTATAAATACATCATACGCCAATCAACATCCGTTCTTTCAAACTGGACCGACTGAGTAGCACATATGGCCTTTCCAAGTTTGAGATTTTGACCTTTAAATTAAGAAGCCCCCTGCTGGGCCAATCAGAGCGATGGCTGCCACGTCAGTTGTTCAACAAAACATTTTCTCACGACCAGGTTAATCTCGGTGTTCATCTTGCCGTAAGTTTGTTAAAAACCATGACATTTAATCAGAGCGCCCTCATTAGGCCGATTGGTTTAGTCTGCCCTGAATCAGCGTGAGGTTTTCAACACTGCAGACTAAAGGCCACTGAAGGTCAACATAATAACATAATACACAAAATGTATCATCTATTTATTCAACAGCTCTGGCACTGAAATGTGAAGATGTGAAAACAGCTATTCTAAGAGAAACAATTGTTGAAGAAGAAAAAGAACCCAGGCCTATTAATGGCAGTGCCGTATGGCTGTTAAAAGTGTTGGGACAGGACCATATGTCCACTATAGCAATGCAACAAATGCATACAGTTCTTGTAATTAGAAGAGAGCTCACAGTGTTGGCTATCTGGATCCCAGTGGGAGCAAAATAAATAATCCATTGTATTATAATATAGAAGGTGATAGAGAAAAGCTGGGTTGAATCAGTTCTGTCAATAGCGCTGATAAAAGAAAAAACATTATTTTGACATAAACATCATTAAACATACACACAAAGATGGGAGCTGTGAAGACAGTAAATGGATTGTGTGTTTGTGCATATGTGTACATATTGTCTGTGTCCAGCTGGCAGACTAAGGCCTTTGTACAGTCTTTCATATTGTCCTATCGGTTCACAAATAAACATGGCTGCTGATGAGGCCCACAAGGAACAAATTATGTCTTTGTGTGTGAGTGTGTGTTGACAGAGCTGGCCCGCATCATTTGTTTTCACTTTGCATGTTCATTTCATATCGGCTGTAATACTTAAACCCAATCAGACGTGCAAACACACTAGGATGTGCTTTACTTGATTGATTATAATTGTCCAAATGGACCCCTTCCACATGGAAAGTCCATCAGAAAAATTAATCTGGAGTTAAATCAGTTTGTATAGTCAGTTTGTCTGGAGTATTACTGTAAGTACTTTACTTTTTGTTCAATTTTTTTAAAATAAGGTGCAGTTAACAAAATTTTTAAAAAAAAAACTATTTTCGTGTCCAAATTGTATTTGGTAGGAGTGATCAGCGACATATCTGCCAAATCTGTTGATTCCTGCTGTGACTGGGGCCTATCCCTTAAACTGTACACTATATACACCAATGGCCAGTTAGTTGCATGACTGACGCAGAGACATCACAGGAAACCATTCACTCTGACATTCACATACTAGGTTCAATTTACCAGTCACCAGTTCTTCTAACAAATGCATGTCTTTGGACAGTTGGTAAAAGTCAAAGTATCTGGTGATCACCCATGGTAACACAGGGAGGACATGCAGACTTGTGTGACTAAATATAGGAACAAAAAGATGTTGCAATCAAAATGGGGTCGAAGAAAAAGCTCACAAAATTAAATTGGTCAAGAGGTAATACATGCAAAACAAACAAAGACAAAGAGAGAAAAGGACTCTGTATTGAAAAGAGGTACGAGCCATTACAACACGACCGGAGAACCCACAAACATGATCTTCTCTCTATTTCACCGCGCTTCTTTAGTATCTTTGTGGCACACCGTTATCTGATGAGCCTGGCTCGGGCCTGTCACGGCTGACTGATCGAAGAGGCCAATCGCTATCTCCACCCCCCACCACACCTCCACCGCCCCATCCCCATGTAAATAACCTCCACGCTGGTTCAAGGTGGGACGTCACTCCAAGTCCATTAGTTTATTTTATTACCTGCAAAAAGAGAAGACAGGATGCAAAAAGGTAAAATAGGCAGGTAGGTGACAGGTCCGAGGTAGAGGTGGATGTGGGAATGGTTGAGGCAGGACACGAGCTGGAAGGATGGAGATGTGTGCGAGAGATTAGGAGGGACAGAAAAAGAGGGAGAGGGAAATAATGCCAGATGATAGAAAGAAGCAATCTAAAACAGACAGGTCTGAAGACAGTGCAGGACGCTGACAGCTGACACACGAGAAAAGGAACTGTTTATAGTAACGTTGTGGAAAGTGGGAGAGTTTGAATATGTATAAACACACTGGTCACTTTATTAGGTTGACCTCCTACCTAAAGTAGAGCGGGGTCTTCATCTGCTGGTGTAACCCACCTGATACAAGGTTTGCATTCAGAGCAGTTGTTGGTTGTAACAAGAGTTTTTTGAGTTACTGTTGACTTTCTATGATCTCAAGCCAAATGGGACAGTTCTCTCTGATCGCTGGCATTGGCATAGTATTTTCACTAAAGAACTGGCATTCACTGGATATTTTCTCTTTTCTCTTTAAACTCTTACACAAATAGATTTGCAGTTTCTAACTTTCTCCACCATTTTGATGACTGGTTTGAACTTCAACTGTTTTGTGCTGCAAGTGGCTGCATGGTATAGAAATACTGTAAGTGTTAGATTGCCACAGAGAATGTAAATCCTTTTTTCCTATTGTTGGTGAATCCCCACAAAATATCTTTTTATTCCACACATCTAACTGAATGTATAGGGGCAGTATTATCTGTAGCTTTCAGCAGAGTTTTACACTACTGCAACTTTCATTACTTGATTTGGCTTGGGTCACAACAGCAGAAAGATGAATGTGGTTTGTAAATGCATTGCTCAGTTTCCTTGCTTTAGCTTCTCCTTGCTGGAAGGCGTCATTTCTATAATCATGACCAGTGTGTGGAATAAAGGCTCTGAAACAAGGCTGCAGCCCACTGATAAAGCTACTGATAGTGTCACTCATGCTTCACCTCTCTCTCACTGCCTCGTTTGGTCTATCGTTCACAGTTTTCCCCCATAACCTCCTCTATATATTTCAAAGGGGGGAGAAATCGCCTTTAGTGGTCAAAAGTATCTGATCCGATCTCCTTTTCTTTCTGGGTTTAATGTAAGCAGATTCCCAATCAAGTGGGATGAATCCAATCAAGGCAAAAGGAAAGACGCAACAATCTGGGACACACTTTGTAACCACTGCTGCAGGCCAAGAGATTAGAGGACAGGCATGGACAGAAGCAGCCATTCTGACGCCACTTTCTGTGAACACAAAAACTACATTCATTGGCCACAATATTAGGTACATCTCATACTCCATAAAGCGGGATGTCTTCTGCTGCTGGAGGCAATCTGCTTTAAGGATGTACTTCTGCTGGTCTTTGTTGTAACGAGGAGTTATAAGAGGTACTGTCTTTCTTTTATCTTGAACCATTCTCCTCTGACCTCTGGCATCAATAAAGCATTTTTGTCTACACAAGTGCCACTCACTGGAGCTTTAAAAAACTACCTACCTATGGTTGTGGGTGAAATATTGAAATATTCAGAGCAGCTCGCCTGGCACCAAAAACCATGCCAGGTTCAGTATCTAAAATCCCCATTCCTCTCTATTCTGATGCCTGGTTGGCATTTACCACCACTTGTTTCACCCCCACAACCAACACAACAAAGAAAAAGTCCCTCCTCCCACTTTCTATTGTCTTTTTTATTATTATTTCAACCATATGGACCCCTATAAGAACGGGCGGAGTTCATGTGTTTCCTCTAAAACAGCGTAACGACTAGTTGATTTATCCTCCAAACTTTCCTTTCTCCAGCACAAAGTGACGGCTCTCCAGCTCCTCTCCTCCTTCTTCTTCTCTCGTCTTTCCAAAGCTTAACTTCATTGTCTCAAGCCGCACTCTGCTTTCATTTTAAGACAAAGATTTATGTAAATCTTTGGGCCGGGCGCTAATGCGGAGCGCCGTGTGAGAAATAGCATCCCTAAATCGCCGCATTGTTGTTGAAAATGACAAGCCAGGCCCGTTAATCCTACAATGCGATCATCCAAATGTGTCATAATGCTGCGTGTAGGCAGGCAAATCTGAATATCAAAAAGACACCACGCACCTCTCGGTACTTCGGTACGGCTAAGGCTCTACTTCGTCTTTTAGTTCCTTAGTCGCCCCACTTGTCAATAGGAAGAAAACCTACAATTGTGTCCGCTATCTGCATTTAGCGTATTCTCTTCATTGTTGTTATGAAAAAGCTTTGATTCATTTTAGATAATAACAAACTACAGTAATTGTCTAAGTGGTTTGCAATTGTCAGTTTGAAATCAATCGATGGCTTGGGCTTTGTCGGCAAGGTGTATTTCTTTCAAATAACAGCACAGCAAAGCTTTGTGGTGGAACAATATGCAAATAGAAAAGGAAACAAAAGAGGCCCCGGTATGAACACGCCGAGTGGAATCACTACATGTATAGAGCGTTTACAACAATCAGCTACCTTGTTTGCCTTCATTTAGGATCTGAGAAGGGAGCAGACTTTTATTTGTGTGCAATGCAGTGCAATTATTTAAAAAAAAGATTTGACAGAAGAAAAATGCGCAGATTTAAGGTCATATTAGTAACTTGACTTTTCTGAGTTTATACCATGTTATGATGTTGTTTCTTCATTCCATTTTTTGATTGTAACAAGGGGTTATTTGAGGTACTCTTTGAATCATCTCAAATCATTCTATTCTGATCTCTGGCATTTTTATCTTTTCAGTGTTCAAGCATGTTTTAGTAATCCCTTATGCTGGGGCAATGGAAATCTCATGAACTGGGAACGTTTTTGGTTTCCAAGGGACATGCATAAAATCTGAGAGAAAGCAACAGCTCCCAGAAAGAATGCTTTAAAAAATACTGCATTTTGTTGTAAAACATAATACCGTGAAGTAACCAAAATTAAAGTTTAACATTATATGAAACACTTGAAAAAGGCACAAAATAGACTCGTTAAGGAAAGTGCCATGAAACATCCATGCCAATCAATTGGACAGGGACATGGCCGCTGAATGATAATATTAATAATTACCAGTCCCATTGAGGGAGTCATCCATGATTGGCCATGAAACCTCCACTGTACTGTAACTATTATACCATCTCTTTTTGTTCCTCTTCTTCCTGACATGGCGACACCTCCCGCTCTGACCCCCCCCTTCCTCCTCCGGTGCAGTAGTCAGCGAATGAGACCCGCGGGGGGGATTTTGTCAGGGAGAATAGCAGCGTTGATCTCCGAGGCTTAAGACCCTACTGTACCTGTCAACAGTGTGGCTTTGCCGCTTGACGACCGGCGGCTTAAGTCATTTGAAGTTTTTTTTTCTCTCTCTTTTTTAATGAGGAGGGAGGGGTGGAGGAGTGGAGGGGTGGAGGGGTGGAGGTGTATGGTGGGTTGACAGGCAGTCAGGGTCTTGAAATAATTCCATACCTCAGAAAATAAACCTGAGGTGTCTGTCTCTGACTTAATCCAGCCCCCACTGTCACACTCTTTTAGGTGGAGGGAAGAAACATTAATAATATGAAAATATGAAAACTTCCTATATATAAAATCCTATTTGGTAGTTTGTCGCCGTATCGCGGTCGCCAGGGCAAATCATCTACCTCATCTGTGCAGAGTTTTACATACTGATTTAGCTGGACCCCCTTTTTGACACAACCCCTCTTTTATCCTGGCATGGGACTGGAACGCACAAGAAGTAGTAGTAGCAAACTTTATGTGGCTACAGCAAAGCTACATACTGTATTATCTTGTTTTATATGCTACCAAGGTGGGATCAGAGTAGTTGGATGGAACACAAAATACTGGTTTGTTTAGAGACAGGAGGAAAGTTATTTTGACACATATTACGGGCAATATACAATCTTATGTTATGCACTGGTATCATGAGGACGGTTGTCGTTAAAGCTGTATAATAAATGTGCATGTACTTCATTTGGTATCTTTTTACTGATATGATGCTGTTGCTCGTGTGAATATAATATGGTGTATGCATATTTTAAAAAAACACTGCGTTGGTATCTATGCTGCTGCTACACCTAAAGCACTGTCCACCAGCCATTTCTGCTCCACTGTTTTAAAATGTATTACTTGTGATATTTTAATCTCTTGCTTCTTCCCTTTTACTCCTTGCTTTCTCAGTGTCTCCCCTTCTTCCTTCCTCCTTCCTTGCTTCTCATTACTTTGCTCTCACTTTCTTTCTCTTGGCTGGGATAATCCCCCCTGTAGGGGACTTCAAAGTGCAGGCCGGCCAGGGAAAAGCCTTAATTACCCATTTGCCTTGAAACTCAAGCCAAATCACAACTCGCCCCGGTCCGTCCGACTCTGCACTCCTGCCTCCCTCCGACTAATTGTGAGTCCGATCACCCCCCCCACCACCACCACCATGCACCCCCCACATCCCCCTGTTGCCGCTGTGGATACAGAAAGATAAAATTAAATGAAAATAAGACAGCCGGAAATATGGAAAGTAGAGGATGAGATAGTGACCTCAAAAACTCAGCTAAAAACACAGGGAAATATGTTAAATGATTAGCTCTAGTCTGTGCGTTTAATTAGCATCATTTACAAAATATTGAGGCACTCTGATTGACGCAGAGGTTCAACATTTGGTGAGTGGAGCGTGCTTATACCCTGCAGCACAAGACACCAACCAAAACAAAGAAAATGGCAGCTATTAAAGAGATGAAGAGATACAAATATTTAAACTTGGACTTTCAGACTTATGGTATTTGTGATGTAGTATCGCGTTTGACTCCAGAGGTCATCTGCTGAGTGACCTTTCTGTAAAAAGCTGTTGTACTGGTTTGATAATGTAATAATATAAAGCTTTAATTACAACACAATAATATGTGCTGACCTCTCTGACTTACACTAAAGAGACTATATTGCAGTACACATGTTCTCTGACATGCCTTTATGAAACATGAAGGTAAAAGAGTCAAAAGAAAGTCACTAAGGCACGAGGAGTATTATTAGTACTAACTATTGAATAATGTTGCATTGACATTTCTTGACAAGGCCAAGCTATTTGAGGCCAAACATTAGTTGCATATAAAAGTATACTTGGATTATAATAGTGTGACTATTCTATTGCCAGATATCCTTTGGGATCAAGATTTACTTATTGATCAAATTCAAATTCAGACTAATTCTAGCGAGTTCTGTATGTCCAGGATAACTGTATAAAGGTAAATATGTAAAGGTGAATATTCTGAATTGCTTCCTAAACACTAAATTATGAATGAATAAAGTACATTATTATATAGGCAAACCATAAAGAATCTGTAAATGTAAGCATAGTTATTTTGAATGCAGGTAAGGCTTAAAGATATTTTGTATTGAAAGTGATGGTATGCTCAAAGTGCTTAAAGAGAAGAGAGTCTTCTCTCTAAAGTGTGTCACTGAGTTTCTGCAAAGCTGAAATTTGAGCAATATGTTAAAACAAATGTATTGTGACTGCTACATTATAACCAGAAAGAAAATCTGTGAGAAATGCCTATTGAGATTAAATTGAGTATTGTATATCTTTGTTTGTCAAAGGTTTAGCAGCACCATTCTGTTTTCTGATCGTGTAAGGTGTCTGGTGTATGTGCTGTGTTGGAAAAATCAAGACAAACAGGCAGAAAATGGAGAATTGTAACAGCTTGTATTTGTGCTCTGTTCTCATGCCGAGAAAATTCAACGGGGGAGGCATACAGTACAGTGTGCCTGAAAAACGGACATGGAGGTCACATAGGTCAAACAAAAGAAACAGCCCCACCCACCCCTGAACATAGGGAAGTCACTGTCAGTGCCAGTTAGAAATCACAACAAATAAAAAAACTCCAAATGAAAACAGCATAGTCTTAAAAAACTATGTACAACCAATAGAGCGGTAAACAAATCAGCATCTTGTGTTTGTCACTTAAAGGCTGTCCATTGAACAGCCTCTTTATGCCCTTCTGTACAATGTGACTATAATTACAACAGTACAAATTCATATGTTACTGTGTGTTCACTGCCAAATGAACTGAAAAATAGATCATGGCAGCCGAGTGAGTTTTGATCTTGTCTCTTGAATGAGGGACGTACATAAAGTAGTCCACATAAAAGTAAAAAGAAAAAGACAAGGTCTGTAGAAAGTCAGCGAGTGTCTACACATGTATTTCAAACCATGAATATTCCATTCCAGCAGAAGAAAACTAGATACAAGTCAAGATTTGGTGTTTTCTGATCTAAGGGAAACGGAGCGCCCCCCAGACACCACCCACGAAACTACAGCCCAGCCCCATCACCACCAAATCCAAGTTTGTTACAGCTCAGTCATTTTTTAAGTCATTTATTTTTATTTCATTACACCCAAGGCAGAATCAAAGTTACTAAAACTTAAGACTTTACAGTTACAGTGACAAAAACAGTTTAAGAGACCCACAATTTAAATTGGACCGCAAAATAAAAAATAAAAAACAACCTTTTTTCTATTTTTGTAAAATGCCCAGGCATTCTCCAATATTACAAATACTGGTATACTTTTACAGTAAACAAGAGAAATGTAATATATATTCATATATATATTTATATATTTACTAAAACCCCTTCACCAAAATAAAAAGCAGGAAAAAACAAATTTACACATCGCCACTATGGCATTCAGAGAAATATTAGAAGCAGACCTGAAAAAAAAACCTTTAAAACACACATACACACAAACATTATTTTACCCTTGTACTTTCAATACTGTAAACTTATTTAAGACGGAGTGCACTAATAATTATTTTTAAGTTTTGCATTTCCTGATTTTTGTCCAGTCTCTTCCTTAACATTAGTGTGGCTTTGACCACTAGTGAAGTTTTTCACTGAGGGACAGACTCTTAGGAGTGAGAAATTTGATAAATATGTATATATAGGTTTGTGCCTTTATATGTACATATGCATACATATATACACACACAGACACATCCATATTGTGCTGGGTACTCCCAAACCTGAATCTATTGTATCAATTTTAATTATTTGTCATTTATTTTCAATATGACACCATATCTAGGTTTCTCATTCAATTTGATGCTTCAGAAAGTGTTGCATTTGTCTAAGACAATAAATAGGAAGATCATTATTCAAGGCACACTCATGTCAAATTGAATGGCAGTACAAAAACTGTCTCAAATAAATTAATGTCTACTTAATTTTATAGTGCCAGCAGTGGGAAAGCCTAGCCTAACAACCCTTGGCACTTCAGTGTCATGTGATCCCAAGCCTAGACCCGTTGGTACCTGTTTCTATGAATCTACTGTGTGTAGCTTTATATGTGGGACAGAGGGTCTTAAAGTGCGGCTCTGTTGTTTCTGAAGGTGTCCTTTTCATTGACAGCATTCACATGTGAAAGTGAAACCAAAAGTGCCAGTTCAAGGTGGGAGGGGGTGAATGAGATGGAGCAAACTGAGTAGAGTGAACTTTTTTAAACAAATCATTGTTTTCCCTCTTCTAACTTACACAGTCCTACAGACCACAGCAAAACATAATTATCATTTTAAACATCATTGTAACAATACATTACATGTCGGAATTTACAACAAATATGTTTGAATTATTTAGTAAATTAAAATGCATAGTGGTGATTTTACTGAATATAATTTTCCAACTAAATGTATCATTTATTGTGTGGCATCTATGTATGCACAATAATTTAACCATTAGATCAATGCATATTATAGGAACATTTGTAATAGAGTAAATGGTGAAGGGCGAGTGGACTATCCCCAGTTACAGACATTTTAAAAAGACTCTAAATGTTGTGTAAAAGTAGTACAGCTCACCCTGAGTTGTCTCTGTCTCTTTTCTAATTCATGCAAACATTTCTATCATGGCTTCATGTTGAGTTTACTCAATGTAGCTTTAATTATGGCTTCATGCAAAACATCATATAAAATGAATAGATGAAATAAGAATGGTAAACGCAAAAGCGTGGGTGGTTTATGTAGCGTTGTCGGGGCGTGGTACTAAGTACCGGTCAGCAGCTGCCTTATCGCTTCTGTTCGGCTTGGAAAGATGTTCTCAGGTTCAGTGGCTTTCTATGGGATCCATTTTAGATTTACTGTCACATATGACACTCAGTGCTACATATCCAATTATATTGTCATGTTTTAGAGTCAGTTCGTGCTACAATGCCAAAGGATTGTTGTCCGCGTCATCACATAAAATAAACTCATTCTAGCATTCTCAGATTGAATTTAGCTTCTTTTCAACAAATCACACACTCAGCTTAATATACATTTCCTACAAGCAGCGGCCAAATATTTACTTAAATGAATTTTGTCATTTTAAAAACTCTCAGGATACCATGTGGGTATTTTTAAAAAAGCAAACTCAAATAAAAAAGTTAAAATTAAAAAATGCAAAACAGAAAGTACCTGCACATGCCAGAGTACAAAATCCAATAAATACAGAAATTATTGCACAGTTAAAGGCTCCACAAATGTTGAACTCAACTGACTGATTGTTAAAAAAGAAACGCCACGAGGCAGTTTAGACAGCTTCAGTTGGTGTTCAATGTTTTCACGTTTTTCTCAGTTGGCAGTTTCTTAGGCAAAGAACACAAAATTAACCTAAAACTTCACAAAAAGAGTATCCAGCTACCCCATTTTGTTTGTCTCTAAATGTCTGAGTGTCTTGCAGAATGCAGATATAGAAACCATTGTTTAGGTTCTCTCTGCTTGTTCTATTTTGACCTCATTGGTCATCAAATGTTCCCCATGCCACTTTTTCATATGCTTCTCCAGAGTGCTGTAAACGCTGAAGGGCATTTGGCAAATGTCACAGCGGTACACCTCTTTACCGAGCTGCCCATGGGTTTTCATGTGGCGCGTGAGCTTGGAGCTCTGGGCACAGGCGTAGTTACAGAGCTCACACTTGTAGGGCCTTTCTCCGGTGTGGCTGCGCCGGTGCACCGTCAGATTACTACAGTTTTTAAACACCTTGCCACAGTATTCACAGGTGTCACTCCTCTTAGAGTCCTTAGAGCTGGGTCTACCTGGATGAGGAGTACTGCCTCCACTGGCAGTCCCACTGCGGCCCGAGAGACCACCGTCCAGCAGGTCGCCTGGAGGCGTGGAGAACCGCAGACTACCGTTCTCAGATGAGTGCTCAGAGGAAGTGGCAAAGGGCGATTGTCTGGAGTCAGTGAAGCCTAGAAAAGGGTCTTTGATGAAATGCCGTGAGGCAGCGTAGCCCACTAGCCACTGGGAGTACACGTTCTCAGATGGGATATGTGGAGCAGGGGGAATGTCCAAGTCCTTCTCGATCTTTATCCTCTTATTTGAGGAGTTAGATAAACTGGGACTGGTGATGGGAGTAGGTTTTCGGGGAAACAGGCCTGAGAAAGAGTCACCAGAACCACAGTTCCGGCCATTTATGGTTGTCCTCTCTTCCGGCTGGTGGTGGTGGTGGTGATGGTGGTGGTGGTGGTTCATCTCTCCAGCCACTGAGTCACACTCATCCCCAGTGTCTCGCTGGCCATCTGAACTTCTCTTGGAGAAGGGCATCCTTTTACGATTGTCAACTATTAAGTTATTGTACGGCTGTATAGAGTTGAGCCCTCCAGCTTCCACCATCTTCTCAAGAGCTAGAGAGGCTTTCTCCTCCAAGGGTGGTTTTGAACCATTTTCCCTGTTTCGGAAGAATTCAGACTCAATGCTAAAGTTAGACTCTGGTCGACTCTCATTCTCCAGTTCCTCTTCCTCCTCCTCCTCTTCCTCTTCCTCATTGCCTTCACCCTGAAAGTCCCCATCGCGGTTCTTCATACCCTCCCCTGTAACATCACTGGTGCCGGGTTCTGGAGAACTTGTGGTGGACAACCCATCATCTGACCGTCCTGTCAGGGAACCAGCTTTGTGCATGTGTGTTTTCATGTGGCGTTTCAACTTGCTGGCCTGTGAGCAGGCATGGTCACACAACTGACACTTGTATGGTTTTTCTCCAGTATGGCTCCTTCGGTGAACAACCAAGTTACTCTGAAACTTGAAGGTCTTACCGCAGAATTCACAGGACTTGACCTTGTTCTGTGTTTGGGGAGGGGTGGTGCTGTTTGGGGGCATAGGGGGTAAAGGAGGGGTGTTGAGAAAAGGAGATTTTGGCCCAGGCTGAAAGGGGTTTGGGTTTAGTAGTCGGTGCATAGGGTTAGCCCTGCTGGGTGATAATGGTGGTGTGGTACTGTTTGTGTTCCCTGCTAACTCTCGTAACCGTCTCGAAAAGTCCATAGACTGGGTCTCCATTGCCATGGGCGTTAGCCGCATCACCCTCTCAAAGGCACTAGGGTGCTGTGAGATGAGGCCCATTTCCTCTGCACTGAGACGCTCCAGCCGATGGGGGTCCAGGTGGTGCCGGGGTGGCGGACTGACAAACGGAGGCGTGTTGGGGATGCGGTTCTCCCCAAAACCTGGAGGTGGCTCTCTCAGGAGTGGGCCTGTCATTCTGAGGAGGTGAAATGGATTGTTCTCGCCCAGGAAGTTGGTGAGCGGCGATTGCGGGATAGAGTCGTTGGGCATGGGTGGAGGCATGGTGATCCGAGGGGTGAGAGCGGCGCTGGAGGGGTTGGACTCCAGGTAGATTCGGATGCCATGGGTGTTCTGGACATGCTGTAGCAGGAACCAGGCGCTGGGGAAAGGCTGCTTACAGGTTGTACATATGTAACTGGAGGGTTCATCCCGGCCACCTGCAACACACAAAGAACAAATACAGTGAGTATTATTGGAGGAATCTTGAAGCTATTCTTGGGTAATAACAGAAATTATGTGATAAGCAGTGTGCCTTCTCCACTGTCTCATACTTCCCTCAAAGACCTGACTTCATCATGGTATTCTATGTACTTATCAAACTTTGACAGGTGCATTTTCAAAGTCACTCTGGATTGTCCCATAGCAGATCCATGAGTTTAAGAGGTGCTCATTTTGTGAACAGTGATTTTTTTTTTTTTTTACATAAAACTGCTGATATATTATACGATAGACCAGTGTGTCTTCATCTGGGCTTAGATAAATTTATGTGAAGTACATTATGTCAATGTGTGAAATGCACTTGCAAATGTAAACCATAGGAACACAATGTCAATGTGAAGAAAATGTGGGGACAGCATGCCAAGAATCTAGTATATAATGTGTATGTACAAAATGAAGATAAAATGTTGGTATTAAAACGCAGGTATATTCACATAATCACAATGCCACTTAGATTAAACTGAGTAAAACAAACAGCAAGCTAAGACAACATTACTGAGTACTGAGAACGTATTGACACACACTCTCACACATTCTTTCTAATAAACGAGAGCTTGTAATGTTGACCTAGTAACCTAAATTTAGATACAAAAGAAAACATAAGCTAATATAACTGTTTTACCTAATCATGGGTGTGTACGTGTGTCTGTACTGGATTACACATGGTTGCACCCACTATCATATTTAGATGTCCTGTATGTTGTCAGTTACAATTAATTAAGTTAAATGTATAAGGCTTTGCCTGTCATACTGTAAGTATGTTACAATTACAAAAACATTAATAATAAATTGACAAGGTAAGACAATCTATGGCAGTAAATAATTCTGACATTAAATAATTTATCACCTAATTAGTAATTAGATAAGGAATCGTTTAAATTTCATGTGCAGCTATAATAACACTTTACCGAATGCCAAAATGTGCTATTAATGGATTTTATGAAAGATTTTGTTTACAATATAATCTATTCTGCCTCTATTAAATGTCCAAATTATGAACTGTCTCCCAACAGACAGGGCAATAGGTAAAGAGTTCTTTTATTCATTCAATTTATGTGTGTGTTGAGAAGCAGCAGCATGAGGGGGAACAGCTGTTCACCTCCACAGTCCTGTAAAGCCTTTTGACTTAATTATAGTGGACAGCACATTCACACACATTCACACACAATGAACATAACAGCTCCCCCTATCTCCGCTTTTGTCTGCACCTTCCTCTACGTCTCGCTCTCTCTCTCTCTCTCTCTCTCTTGCTTTCTGTCTCTCTCTCTCTCTCTCTCACTCACTCTCTCTCTCTCTCTCTCTCTCACTGTCTCGCTCAAGCTGTTTTTTCTGCTGAATCTTAAGAGAACACTCCAAAAAGGAAACATCCAGCCCCTTCCCTCCCTCTTAACCTCCATCTCCTTTTCTCTTCTTTTCAACGCATCATTCTGAGTGTAAAACAGAAAAGGAAGGTACACATAATGTACTAAGGCTGTCACTATCTCACAAAATTATCGTTATCGCAATATCAGCAAACACATTCCCACATGGAAATTAACTTAATTTATCAGAATAAAAATGAGTTCTTCCCTCTTTTAAAACAACTGTCCAATTTTTTTTGTTTAGGTCTGATTTATTCCTGAATTAGTTAGTCTCGGATTAGTTGGTTTTGACTGGTAAATGTTCTGTAGCTGAATAAATTACATTAATACATTTAGTTGAAGTTATTATATCCAAAACAAATATTGCCAGTCATATCGTTATCACAATATTCAACTTAGTTTCTGCATATTGCATGTTAATGATATACTAATATTATGCAGCCCTAAATATAAAAAAAAAAGACAGATAGTGCAAATTTGAAGCACCATTTCTCTCCCGGCCGCAGTGGATCGAATAGGTCGCAGCAGTTTTTGTTTTGGGGAAGTGCAGAGTGTGTGAGTGTGTGTGTTGGGCCTCCCGGGGGATGGGAGAGTCCAACGCAGATGGCAAATAAAGTATGCAGCCCGAGGCATGAGCACATTATGCTAATTCTAATGTCAGCTGTACTTTAATATACGACTCTATTTAATCACCCCATTATTTCCTATTTCCATATGAAAAAACACAACCAGAGAGCCAGAGAGCCGGGACCGAGGCAGAGGGAGCAGCGCTTTATTTGGTCGACTGCAGAGGGCCAGTAGTTTATGAAGTGTCGTTTTTGTGTGTGTTTGTGCGTGTGTTTGGGCTTGGGCTTGAGTTATGACCCACTGTAGTGTGTGTATTTACAGTAAGTGTGTGTCTGCGAAGGTTAAACTAGTTCACAATGGTGTTCCTGATGTGGTGCATTCTCTCACTTAGAAGAATACCAGAAGAAGAGGCCTTTCACAGTGTGTACATACGTAACGATAATAATTCATACTCAGTTTCAACACAGGAAGGTAGGCAAGAGGCACATTTCAATGTTGTTGAGATTTGTGGAGATAGTTGTTTCCTGGTTTACCTTAACTATTTCTCCTAATGAAATGTACTTCAAGTGTTATGACAACAACTATAGTTATCACATTGGCTATACAGCATTGCCTTTAAAACATACAGCCTGTGACTTCTCGTAAAGCCATTAGTTAGTTAGGAACAAATACAAAATATGAACTGGCTTGTTTTTACTTTTCCAATGTTATTAATTGTGCCCCTATAGATTGCTTAGTCTTTCACACGAATCATGTATAGAAAAGGTAAAAACGTATGTAAAAAGCGCTAAACATCTCTATACAAAGAAGGTGTTAAAGTACTCAGTCTGGAACCGTTGGACAGCTCTGAAATACTTTTGACCTTGCTTTTTGTTCATTAATTGAAGTTCTTGCCTGGCAGTGAATTAAATCTTAAAACCCATTAAACAGCATAAAATCATTGGGACTCGTAGAATTGACAATGAACTGACATCTGATACACTATTGGGAAAAAATAATATGCTAAATAATTTTTCATGTGTTGACAATTAATATAGTCAGTGAGTGGCTGTGACTATTCAAACATTTATTCTGCATTTAGAAATGTAGGGTCGAACAATATCAGGGGGAAAATTAAGAACTTTGCTGACGATTGCAATAATAATACAACTGGTGATATTTGGCTTTTTGACATAGTAATTTCAAATAAACGTATGAATCAAAACCTATAGAATAAACCAAGACTAAACCAAAATTAAACAACCCAAAAGACCATAACAATACTGCAACAGTGAATTTGGGATATACAGTATTAGGCAGACCTAGTACTTCCCTTTCCGTCTGTGGAGCTCTATCAGTGGAAGTGTGTGGAAGTGTGGTCTGGCTCGTTGCCTGTGTTTTCTTTGGCTCCATTCTCACTCACTCACGCACACATAAGACACACAGTCACACAGTGTGGTCGCACAACCTGTTTGGACGGGGAGAGAAAATGTGTGCCTTCTTTATGGAAAATAAAGCACTTGATTCTTAAAAAGCCTTGATGATTTTTATGGAGATGTCTAGAAACACATGTTGTGACAAATGATAGTGAGGTATTGTGATCAGAGGCAGGAAGAGTAGCCAAGAACTGTGTGAAGTGGAGTATTGTTGAAAATAGTCCTCTAAATAATTACTCAAGTATTTGTTAAAAAAAAACAAAAAACTACAGTATAGATTTATATGATGATATTGATGTAAACAGAATAAATTAAATAATAAATAGTACGCACCTTCTGGTTTTTTCCCCCCCAAAAATGAAAATGATCAAAAATAAATTACATTTTCCCAACCTAAAGCCTTTGTAATCAATATCAAAAGTGAGCATTATACTCCAGTCAGAGTATATGGTACTTCAAAATGATATTACTAAAGTACCAGTACTTAATTACTATCATTTGTGATTGTAGAATGGTGTAATCGTATACTGTAAGCTGAATTAGTTTGGAAAAATATGGACAGGCATCACACAATTACGAACACACAGTCATCTCCGCCTCGTCTCCTCTTCCTGGTTCAGTTTCACACCATATAAAACTCATTACGGACCGATTCCAGTTTTCACTATGATTCAATTTGCCATAATTACTGTGGCTGTGGCTAATAAAAAAGGGAACGGCTTGAAATCCAGTGCGGAGGTCAACTGGCAGTTAGCGGCGTTCATTTATTCATCTGGGGCAGTTAATGGCCCAATTTTCTCCCCCTCGATCCTCAATAAATATTGCTGGAATTACAGGTTAAATAGCTAAATTAAATCACAGCTATTACGGATACTATGGGAGAGAGACAGACGACCGGAGAGGGAGGCAGAAGCAGATATGTACAATTAAGAAGAAGAAGAGCCAATTGACGCAAATGACGCGATTAATGTAGCAAGTGTCACCGGATTATTGTGCACAAAATTATTGCATACATTATTTTTGCTGTGACCAGAAGGAAAGAGGCGGAGGCGGGCAGAGAGTGAACTGGGAGCATCCACAAGTGAAAATGGCTGTTCGGAGTGTGGTAGTATGTGAAGACCAATTTTTTTTTACTGGGAATTTACTTTGCAATTTCAATTCTACATTGATCACAATATTAAGTAACGTGGTGCCTAAATGGGCAGTAAATGTTTGTAGCAGTAATTAAGAATGACATTTCTATTGTTATATTGTACAATTCTATTCTTTCCGCCTCAGTTGATGATAACCTGGTTGTCTGGTTGTCTTGAAATAATCCCAAACCATATTTTTCCACATTTGTTTCAATGTATCACTCAATATCAGGCTTAACATTGTGATATTTCCCGGTTCTCCTCGTTTATTATATATTCATTTTGAAAGTTACCATATTATTAGCATGTAGCTATTCCCCATCACCTTCACTAAAAGCCAGAGCTCACTCCAGATCCCTCACCTTGCACAGCTAGTATTGTTTGTCCTTATCATAGTGGCGCCACAATTACATGCAAATCACGGCGTGGCTGTCTGTCTGTGCCCCTCAGACACAATGCTCTGTTTTACACATGTTTTTTTTTTTACTGGACAAAGATACATGTACCACTTAAAACCAGCACAGTTGTAACAAGCTGGTCGTTTTTCATGTGTGAAGAAGCATTTATTTCCTGACTACAGCTCGTCCTAATGAGATAATTTCAAAACGCAGACCTCACTTGGCGCCGGGTTCACTGTATTTTTTTTAGTAAGTCTGTTGGTTTTCAAGTGGTTTGAGTGCAAGGTTTTAGCGTCATCCCAACAAGCTTTGTAAATTGGCTTTAATAGCTCGCGACTAAATTCACTACAGGACCACACAGCGTCGGCACATTTTAATTAAATTAGCCTAAACTGTCTGGAAATGAAAATCTCACAGTTCTTTTTCTCCAACAGACAGGCTGCAAGGAGAGAGTAAAAGCATTATGCACTGCACTGGAAAATCTGACACTTAAAAAAGAAAAATCTAGAGAACTAATCAATAATACATGATGCTAATTCATGTTACGCCTTCATTTCTTTTTTGTACAGCAATATCATACTTTACATTTCGTTGTTAAAATTCACACCTGAACTTTTGTTTGTGAGTTAACTGTACCGGAAACTAACATGAAATGAGTTTCTTTAAGGAAGGTTGACTTGACATATTTTCAGTGTAATAAATGAATGTACACAGTATTTTTAAGCATATGGGTTCATAGTTATTTTACAGTGTGTGTCTGATTTTTGCTGCCGAAGCTTCAGTAGTCCAGACTAAACTCTTTGTGGGTACAATGAGTCATCTCTGAGATCAGCACTCTGTGGCTGGCTAAAGACCAAGAGGCAAACCCCAAAGTCTGCTCCACTGTCACTGCCATGAGCCCGGGTCCTGTCCAAGGTTTATGCACTTTTCGTCAACTTTTTGATTAAAAGTGTCAAACATAATGTGGCCAAACACAGAAGAACTTACACAAAGTCTATAACATCATACAGAAAGTTTGAATTATGCCTGTTATTGTAATCTATAGGATTTTTAGCCTTGAGTAAAAATAGTACATTCCCCTGTATGCGCTGTACATACTAAAGAGAAACTAACAATAAAGTCTTGAATCATTCTTTTTGTAACTTTCACCACAACTAATCTTCAACTAATATGCTGTAATTTACTGTGAATTTTACTGTAGACAAAACCCAGTACAAATCTAACTATATGTAATATGCACATAAACTGTTCTTCCCAAAAGACAATAAGCTAAAAATGTGATTGTAACTGCCAATATTTTGTGTCACAATGCTTCATAAATCTGCACAGAGGCAAAAAAACTTAGAAATAGTGAATAATAAAAACGCGCATGCTCTAATTGTATCTCCTCTCTAGATCACAGTCAGCCTTTCAAAGGTTAGTGAGTGAAAAAACCAACAAATTCTTTCTCCCCGTGTGATATTTTCTTAGCCGCGGTTGATGGACATCTGCTTAACTCACATTTTAATTTCGGTGACGTCTCAAGTGTAATTTCTCTGACAGTCGGATTGGAACAAAGCGAAGTGTTGGCATCCAGCTGAGCCGGTTGAGCTCAACAGGACTAACCTAGATTTGAAAAGTTAACAGGTAGCGGCGGAGGCATCGACACAGACGGCATTTATTTGTATTTTCTCCTGTGTTTTTTTTTTTTTTTTACTTGGCCTCTTTCCAAAAACCTACGCAACCTTCTTTCATCACAGCATGTGTTGAACTTTAGCATTAGCCCCATCTTCTCCGCATGTTATCCAGCCAACAAAGGATTAGCATTGTTGAAAGGTGTGTGTGTGTGTGTGTGTCTGCATGTGTGTGTTTCGATGAGACCTGACGGGACAGGAAGGAG
>JAVQKC010108569.1:0-18903 GCA_036025475.1 Philypnodon macrostomus | reverse complement strand
AAGAACAAGCATAGTAACATAATCATATTTTAAAAAAACAAAAGACTAAAAAGTAAGTTCACTTCTATTACCACCTATAGGCTTATTTGCCACAATGCCTCCATTTAGGTCTAGTAAAGTAACGTTTGCTTGAGTAAAAGTATGGTTTTGAAATGTCCTCCTCAAGTGCCACCAAGGTACAGTAAAGTAGATTCAACTACTTAAAGGCCAATTCCACATTTATGATAACTTAGGAACTGCAAGCCACTATACAACACATCACACAACACACTGTGAATACTTAATAGTCCACTTTTAATGTTGAAAGTATGAATGAAAGGATCCTCTCTGTGAAACCAACAAAACAGTTGTGACAGGTGCCAACAAGATGTCTGCCGCGCTACTCATCCACTGAGTGCTAATTAAACAAAAGGCTTTAGGGTCTGAGGTTATGTTTTCTCATTTTGTTCACAGACTAACTTGATCTATAGGCTACTCAGTTAGGCTATTAGTACATCAGCTACTGCTCCAAATTTGGTCTTCCTTCAAGGTTAAAGTCAAAGCTAAACTAACTGTTGTTACATTTTGACAGTTATTACACAATGCAAAAGTTCACCAAACACATTTTGTAATAATTTTCTCAAAATGTAACAATTTATTAAAAACATATTGCAGATTATTGACAAAATGCGGTTTTAAAATTAGGTGAACATTTTCTTATATTTTGGCAGATTATTACATAATGCGAAATTATTACATAATGTGGCTCTAAAAGCAGTCTTGAGCAAAGAATTAAAAACAAACTAAAACTAAAACATTGTCATTGCTTATGAATTGACCTTACAAGCATTATCTAAATCAAGATTTTTCCGAGTTGTTAAACTTACCTGAAGAGGGTTTTCAAGAAACTCGGCCCGAAACGCATCAGGTGTCACAGAATTTGTTGCATTGTTAGACAAACTTAAATTATCCATGTTTCACTTTTCAAATGAATAAAAAAGTTCACAGTCCTCCAGTCCCGCCCTCCGCTGTCCTCACATCTCTGAGTCCTCTTTACCCATCCCAGGCGTCCCACGGCTTTGCTGTTTTTACTGGAAACAACTGAGAGGAAAAGTTTGTCATTGTCGCGCAACAGGACCGTACTTTGTGGTGCCTTCACGTGCTGTCGTAACGTAACACGTCAGAATGACGTAAATAAAAAAATAAAAACATTAAATTAGTTGATAAGAGCTTTTGACAATAAATATGCTCATAATATATAGGCATTTTATTTATAATAAAAAAAATTTTAACAGTTATTTGAAGAAAATAAGTAAATTGATAGTTAACGAGTGGCACCTAAAGGTTACATACGACAGGTAAATTAATTATTGCACTGTGCGTCCAGCGGTGCAACGCCATAGTGAACTTTTAAATCCAAACAAACTATAGTCATGACTTGTGTGGGTTCAACAAATCATGGCTACGTTTTTAAAAGAAGATTTATTGTGTTTGGGCTGAAGTTGAAAAAACAATTTTAGCCAATTTCCACTCCAAGGTTTCTGCCCAATTTTTGATTTAGGAGATTTGGTAAACTTCTAGAAAAATCAATAGCACTGGAGTTTGACAAGTGACCAGAAAAAAAAGTGTTTTTGGTCAGGGTGAAAAGTTTCAAACTATGTAGAGGAATAGAAATAGACCTAGCATAGCCTCACATTGCTCCTATAAGAAAAATCTTCTATCAAAGATCATTTAAGTCATATTTTGAAGACGCATGCTTCATAAAAACAGTCGTCCCGGTGGGGTTTAAAGATGTTGCCCCCTGCTGGATGCAACAATAATAGCAGGCAGGTCTGTTTTTGTTTGTACAGTGGAAAATAGCCCTTGATTTAAAATATCCCCATGTGACAGTGTGAGACAGAGGCTCTCAGCAGCAGCAGGTGTTTCATTGTGTTTGGGCTTTTCTGTAGCCTGTGTATTGTCTGTTTGGGTAAAAACAGCACATGAATAAGAGACACAAAATAAATTATCATCATAACAAGATATATGCAAACCAGGCAGACCACATCAGAGGGACAGTGTGATCTCTGTTGGACGCCCAGCTGTGGGTCAGAAGGGTGAATTTATCTGGATACACTGTTGTAGTTGTTGTTTGTGCTGTATTATGTTTTCAATCATGTGTCTTCATTTTTGTGAAATATATAAATAATGAATGGTTGTTTGTTCTGATAAGTTCAGCATAAGGAAAAGAGAGGCTAGAGAGGCTAGAGAGGCCAGAGAGGCCAGAGAGGCTAGAGAGGCTAGAGAGGCCAGAGAGGCTAGAGAGGCTAGAGAGGCTAGAGAGGCTAGAGAGGCTAGATAGGCCAGAGAGGCCAGAGAGGCCAGAGAGGCTAGATAGGCCAGAGAGGCCAGAGAGGTGAGAGGGTCCTCCAAGGGTCACTGCTGAGATCTGGAGCTGTCTCTAACACAGAAAATCAGGCTCAAGGACAAAATGAAAGATTGTCTGCTGCAAACTAGATGCAACGTTGAAACTAACCATTCACTTTAATGCCTTTTCCTGGGTGTGTGCCCTAGACCTGATTGTTTTAATTATGGAAATGCAGTCTCTCCTTGAGTTAAGTGGGTTTGCTTTGATAAGATACTTGACATCAGGCTAACAAGCAAGGACAGACAGTATAGGTGTAGGAGTACACTGTGTTAATTAATATGATTAGAAACTGTAGCTGGCCTTGACGATCTATCTCAAATTGACAATATGATTTACCTCTCTAGCTGTATAACTGTCTTAGGTTGTGTTGAGTGTTTATAAGTCTTCCCAGCTCAGAGCTTTGCCTCATCATCTGGAGTATAGACACATCTGTATTCATGCCGTTCATTCAGTGTCTGCACTTGGCCTCGATCATAATCAAAGAGCATTCACTGAGATTACTGTGGCGTGAAGGAGACGGGCCCAGACAAAACTGCATCTGAATCCAGACGTCTAAATAACATGACTAAACAATTTTAAAATGCCGAGACCTTTGGTTTGTGTTTGGGGGAGATTTGCCTTGTGTAAAGCTGTGACAGTGTTCTCAATGGTGGCAATTTGTGGCAAGACCAAAGAGGTTTACCGGTATTTTTATGTTTACTACTCAAACCACGTTTACATTTTTAGAGACAAGACATTAGTAGCATGCACAGTATTGGAAGTATAGGAGTAAGCTGTGCCAAAGCTGGAAAGTAGGCTGTTTGATCCCCTTTCCAAACCAATTTTTACTGCTGTTGTGTCCTTGGGCAAGACACTCCACCCACCTACTACTAATCTATGGTGTGATTGATTGTGGTGGTGTAACTGGTGGTGGTTAGAGAGGCTTTTGGCTGCCACATCTTCATCAGACTGCCCCAGGTCAGTGGTGGCTGTGACAGAATGACTCAGTGACTCAATTAGGTTTTTAGTGTCTAAATACGCACCATGTAAAGCACTGTGTTTATTATTAGTACTGAATAAGCAGTAGATATTCCTTTGCCAACACAAAAACAAAAGTTCAACTGTATTTTGTATAGAAAATGTCTATTCAATATTTTTTGTCCTATAGTAATAAGATTGCCTAGTATTTTTTCTTCTACCCAAATTGTATTAGCAATATGCTTTTCTGGAGCAGTATCTTTTTCTGGAGCGCAGATTTTCAGCCTGTGAATAAGCTTCGGGTCATCCTATTGTGTAAACCTCTTTTGGGATTTAGTCCAAAACTGACAGAAAAAAACCCATACAGAGCATGGTATGAAGACTGAAGAATTATATAAAGATGAAGTGAAGTGAAAGACAGATAAAGCCGGTCGAGCCAAAGAAACTGATTTAGCCACAAAACACTCCTACACAGTCAGCCGGGCCTCTACCGCAAGCTTTAAGGAAGAACAGGCAACACATTTTTATATTCCCATTTCCATGTCCGTTTGGGTCGTGTTTGGTTCCATGTTAATTTTGACTTGTGGTTTCATTTCAGCCTGCTTTTAAAAATAGAAAGTTGGATTTTGAATAAAACATGTGAGAAGCAGATTTGAGTGACTGTTTAATCATGCATTTCAGACTAAATGATCCATCCCACTAATGAGCTGAGCAGTCGTTTGTGTCCGGTGAACTGAAAAAAAAAAGGATCCCAGATTGTCTTAATGCCAACAACAATAATGCATAGTGACTCTATTTTAGGTTAAAACTTTATGAAAACTTTATTCCCCCATTTGCACATGAATATTTATACTGTACCTGACTGGTAACCTGTTTACTGTTTACTGGTAACCTGTTTACATACCGTTGCACATGTAACTGATTGAATGTTTACATACTATCATTTTGCATGTAACTGTACTTGCCTGGTGATAGGGATTTATTTGCACCTTTACAATCACTGTTTACTACTGACATAACAACACAATGTAGCACATATATGTACATAGTCTTTAACATTTTACTTTGTATATATATATTCACACTTATGCATGCTGATCTTTACCTTCTATTATTTATCTATTTTTATTTTAATTTTATTGTTGGAATCCAGTCCAGGCAGCAAAGTAAGCTTTTCATTGTGCAGGGAAACATGTTTCACTGTGCATATGACAATAAACACTTTGAATCTTTGAATCTTTAGCTTTTTAGTTTTCAACATACCTCAGCCACTATGAACTTAGTGGTAACACATGGAGGACACACATTTAATCAAGAGTCGGCCAGAGGACTAGAGTTCTAACTAATCTGCCAGCATACACCCCCACTAATATTTGTCTTCACTTTGTGATTTTATGATGTCAGTGGTTTTGTATTGTCTTTGTGACTAAGGCATAATATAAAATTGGCTGCATGTTTTTTTGATTACATTTTACACAGGGTCCAACAGCCTTTGTCATAAGTTGTGCAGTTCATTTCTGTCAGCATTCTGCTACATGACCATAGCATACTGTCATCAAATATATTAGAGTTCGATTTGAAACAAAGCCATATAAAAGTTACAGTATATCTATTATTGTAATTGAACAACACACATCACTGAGCTGAAGTAGTGCCTGTTTATTAAGCTCTGTGCAGATGCAATAAAGCTGTTAGAAATAATTACCTTTTATGAGATCAGATATCCAGTGCACAAACAATGGTTAGCCCAATCTAATTAAAAGCTATAGACCCAAATCAACAACAGCAATTAGTTGCTGACAGGATGCATTATGGGAGGAAAGAGATGATAAATATATTGTGATTCAAAGCTACATGAAGCCCTAGCTCACCACATGTTCATTCATCTTCAACCGCTAGGCAACAGTCTAAACAGAGATGCCCAGATTTCCCTCTCCCCAGACACTTCTGCCAGCTCTTCAGGAGGAATACCGAGGCATTCCCAGGCCAGAGACAGTCCCTCCAGGGTGTCCTGGGTCTTCCCCACCACATGTATTATTAATAAAGCATGCAGCTTTAAAACATATTGTACTTATAGGCTAGAATCTTTATATAGAAGTCATTATATATTGTTACAAATTGCTTGTATTGTCCAGTCTTCCTGATTTGTTGTTTCTGGGAACTTCATTGTCTTCTTTGCCATAGTCAGTATAATCCTCTTAATCCACACAACCCACTGCATCCAGCCTTTACAACTTAAAAAAACAAAAGCCAACTTTGGCAATAGTATTAGTATTTAGGGGACATACTTTTCTGTGTCTGTTGTCTTTATTGTTACAGAACCAAAAAGTTGTAATAGATGTGCATAAAATAAGTAATAATCCATACATAATAATTCAAGATTAGACTTTGTTTGTCAGTGTGCTCTGTATAGTATTGATATTATGTTGTTTCACTGCAGAGACAGAGAGATGCAGGTTAAAAGGTCAGTTGGACAGACTAAATTGGGCATGCAGAGCTGTAGCTGTCCCAGTTTGTCACCTAGCTGTGAGAGATGAGAATGTGGTGTCTAGTTATATCAACAGTGACTGTGTGGTAATAATAACATAATAATATGTATGTTACCTATACTGCTGTTGAGACTGGGTTTAAAACAGCATTAACAAAAAGGTGATGTGTGATTAATGTAATTCAAACCAATACTAAGAAGTATAAATGACACTTTAGCTGAAATTTGAATCCATTTTATTCACAGGCCTAATACATTTACAAAGCAAAACATTACAAATTATGTTGTGGGTTTTTTGATCAGAGAAGTCAAGGAAGAAGTTACAAGGACTAGTTCCTCCTCCAAACTGAGCTGGGCCTTTCTTTGAGCAGAAACAACACCTGTATAAAATAATATTTTTTCAAAAACCTAATTCAAGCTTGTAGTGTATTTTAGGAAGGGTTAAAATGTTGAATTGAAGCAGGTAACAGTTCATTTTGTATTATAATTGTGTAGTTATAGTTTGTGGTTTGTGTGTTGGTTGTCACACTAGAGTAATTTAATTGATGTTGGTTAATTTTCTGAGCACAAAAACACATATTACCTGCATTACATCTGTGTTTTACAAAGCTGTATATCATCTTGAGCTTGATAGTTACTAATTGTTTGAACTTTCTGTGTGTGGCATATCTGTCTTAATATAAAATACAATTTAACACTTTTTTAAATGATTTTTTTGTGTATAAAAAAGCTGTTGCCAGAAACCTTCGGGAAGCTCTTTTAAGAACAACTGTCTGTGTCCAGTGTGGGAAAGTGTTTGTGTGTTTGTGCGCAAAAAATCTGATATTTTAAAGAATTACAGAATCACAAGCAAATTCACAAGAGACAACATACTTGTGATCAGTGTGAAAAACATTCACAATAGCATGAAATCTCAGATCACACCAACAAAACCATATAGACGAGAGACCATACACCTGTGACCAGTGTGGTTTCAGTTTTTCTCATCAGGATACTCTCAAAAGACATCAGCGAATATATACTGGAGAGAAGCCATACAGCTGTGACTACTGTGGAGCAGAGCTTTCAATGCACGCACACCTCATAAATCACAGTTGAGTTCATACAGGTGAATGTCCATATAGCTGCTCATATAGCTATGACTAGTGTGGAGCCAAGTTTTCCCATCGCAAAAATCTCACAATTCACAGTCGATAAAAAAGTAAATTACAAAATGTATCATTGTGTGATTTTTTATGTTTTCTGTGTTGAGCGAGCATAAAGTCTGCATGTCATCCCTGAGTTACTGTAGGTTTTGGTAAAAATGAAGCAGCATACATGATGTTTTTCAGCATCCCCATGCTGCTAAATAAGTTAAAGCACTTTTAATTAATCAATTCAATTAATCCTGTTAGACATAATCAAAATCACATGCATTTTGGCACAGTGATCCGGGCTAGTGTATATTTAATGCACATTACAGAGGTCAAATAAAGAATATCTCAATAGCGCCCCCATGTTTTTGACCCCTATGGGACTCTGGACACACTTATTTAGACAGCGAGCAATGAAACTTGGTACAGTGATTCTCCACGGTGTACCCAACATAAAATATTATTATGACTCCTATCTCCTTAGTCCCAGTCAAGCTACAGTTTACTTATAAAACTGTAATATTTATTCAGTGGCGAGAAAGAGTGAGGCCTATATGGTGAATAAATATTACAGCTTTATTAAGTGTACATTGGAAATGCATAATTATGGATAATAATAATTTAAGTCAATAACGTAAAAATGTATTACATTATTGGCAGGTTATTGCAAAAAAATGTACAAATGATTACATTAGGGGCATGTATTATTTTATTGTTATTACATTATTGGTTTCAACAGGGTTTTTCATTATATACAATTTCCCCAAAACATTTTAGCATATTGCACCATAATAATTATATTATTTTCCTTTAACATTGGAGTACCATCAAATTTGTTCAATAGCAATAGCTTGTTGGTCAGCGTCTGATTTATCCACAAAAAATGACTGAAAACTAAACTAAATCCATGTTTTTTTAAATTACACATCAAATTAGTTACTACATATTGACACGTTTGTATATTCCCAATGGATTATGTGTACAGAATACTTAAATTCAACCATAACGCTAACTAAAGAATCCCTTTTTACCACTATACCTCCTGGGAATAATAGTTTCTGCCAAAAAAGGATTTAAATAAACCACCTCGGTAATTCCAAACAAATTCCTGATGACACTCTCTATACAAAACCTCTTTCTTCCACCTTAATGAAATCTGCGGAGGAGTGTTCAGATAACCATTGAGGAGTGATGAAGCTTATAGTGCAACAAGACCCCTTTATTTTCACCTGAATCAAAGCCCTGGCCTCCAGAAAATGAACATTTCTTCCAAGCAGTTACAAGATAAACCCACTATGTACTGTATTCCCACACACCATGACACCAGAGCGCCTGCCAAATCTGCCGTAGAATTATCAAGGAGAATAGGATGAGATATAATGGCAAAAACAGGCTATACATATTATTGTATCTCATAGGTGCCAAGGTAAAACTTCTGTAGAATCTAGGGTAAGGATTATGATATAGACTAAATAGGATTATAGTCAAAATATTCCCACACACATATCAATACATCCCACAGGTGAAGGGCATTAATACAGATCTGTAAATGACCATTATTACAATAAGTGGGGAGATCATGTATTCAAGGCTGTGGTTAAGCTTCTCAGATCCTATTTTGTATTCACTAGGCATAAGGAAAGCCTAATAATTCAGATGTAATGTAAATATAGAGTTGGATATATATTGTTCATAGGATTTGCAATTGTTATGTAATTTACTTTAGAAGGAACTACCCGCGGGAGGTACCATAAAAGGGCTGGTGCAATGTGGATCGGGCGGTGGTCGAAGGCGGGAGTTCCCTGCTTAGACTGCTGCCCCGGTTTCGGACAAGCGTAAGAAAATGGGTGGATGGATGGAACTACTTGGGGAAAAGAGTGGTATATGTATCTTCAAACCACCACAGTTTATTCAGATGTTTGTTGTACTGCATAGGGAACAAGAAGTCAAGTAATTGGATCTCATTTGTCTTTTGATTGTGTTAATTGCCCATTTGGATATAATCGTTCTGCAGAAGACAATCTCTGAACATGACAAAACATGGAGCAGGCGGGCGACAATAGCAGAACATATGATTAGGTCTACTTAATAAAGTGGCCAATACATGTGTGTTAATATGCCATGTGTATGTCCTAAACACAAGGAAATAGAGAGGGTATTGCCAGGAAGGACATCTGGCAATAAAAAACTGCCTCAAAGAACCAATGCAATACCTGGCATGAGCCTATGTAAGTAAAGCAGGTAAGTGGTCCAAGCATAAGAATATTTATGCCTTCAAAGTGCTCATTTACAACATACTAAGCCCCAACTATGTGTTTGTGATGCTAACATTTGAACTGGTAAATGGCTATATGTGTTTGAGGCTAGGTTGAACCGCCCCATATCAATAAATCAATACATTGGTATATCAATACACATAGATTTCATAATATTGTTTATACAGCTACCTGCTGAGGAGATAACCTTTAACATTATTGACACGTCAGTACAATAGGTACTTGATGAAGGCTGATGACTGTAGACGCTCAATACGCCTTTGATGTTGATAGCTTTTCTAAAAATGACTAACATCTATTTTGCCTTTATTATTGTTAGGGGTTATAGTTCACAGGAGCTTATCCCAGCAACTATGGATTACAATGGACAATGGCTTAATACTGACAGACTCACATTCATTCACTAAGGGTCACCAATTCCTCTAATACACGAGAGAGCCTATAGTAACACAGGGAGGACATGCAGACTCAACTCACCCTTGTTGAGAGATAGGAGCTCAAACTACTTCTATCACTGCATCCCATTATCACTTTAATTGATGATTAAAATGAAACAGATTACATAAATGTAAAAAAAGCAAACAGATGGCTGAATGGGACGGCCTATAAGTGCTTTAAATTTTAATACCAGTCTCTTAAAAAGCCACATGGGATCGGTATCTACAATACTGTTTGTTGCTTGTGGACTCAACAGTAAAGAGCCAGTCTGTGCAGCAGCCTCCCGGGCTTCTTCACTTGTGTCAAGCTCCAATTGTTGGGAAGAAATGTGCTGAAATATTAATGCTGTTGCTGCCTGTGAGGAAAAATCCTATTAAGAAGTAAACAGTGGCAGTAGCCCACAGTTATGTTTCTAAACAGGTGTTACCGTACAGTTTGACAAATCTAAAATGGCATTCAGTGGTTGTTACTGGTGTTTTTTTGAAGATTGTTGGCCATCAGTTTGATTTGATTGCTTAAATGGCAGCACTCAGGAGAAAGAGCTGTGGTTATGGTTCTCACTTAAGCCCTTCTGTGAATGAAGTGATAGCGCTATAACCTTTTATAATGGCTACTAAATGCAGACTAGATTTTTTAATGTTCCTATAGCACAAAGTAAAAGTAATGATCCATTAAATTTAACCACTGCTTGAATGTGGTTCAGCTCTAGAGTGACCATTCATATTTTACATAGAGACAACGTTATTTATTAAAAATGTGAGCTTTCTTTTTCCTGGAAATGATCAAATTAAAGATCACTTTAAGGCCTCCATTTCCCCGGTTGGCCACATCCACTTCCCTTTTACAGCCAATGCAAACTACTGAAAGTGGGTTTTCTTCAGAACCTAAGAACTCTAAAAATTGTGGCATTGATGCATGTAACTATTGAAACAAGTGCTTTTGTCTCTGTCAAGATGGTAGCCATAGTACATGATTTGGAGATATAGTATAAATTATATTCAAAAATAAGTCTACATTAAGAAAAAAAAGTATGAATGATCTCCACAGTCTTTTAAATTAGTGAGAAATTATTCAACAGCTCTTATTCCAGCTACCTAATTGTAAAATAACACCAAACTAAACCCAAGGGGATTTGTGGAAAGTGCTTTCATCTCTTACCACCGTTGGGATATGTGTAAAAACACACCAGTTAAAAGCAGGGCCGCTCAGCACGGCTGTAGCAGACAGACCTATTAATGACGTCGCAGCTGAACTGATAAAAGGGGCTGTGATGATGGAGGAGGGCACATCTGAAAGGTTTTTTTTCCCCGTTTTTACTTGTTTTGTGCCTGGATGAGAGAAAATAGTGATCCCCAAAGCAGAATATTGAGCCAGACAACATTTGATGTGAGGTTATTTTGGATGTTGAATGTCATATTAAGTGTGTTGATCTGATCAGATTCATGCAGTGTGAGCCGGGCCAATCAATAAACATGAACTCAGCGATCAATGGAAACCTTCACATGAGAACATCACACACTATTACAATAGGTCAATAACAATTTCATTATAAAAATCACAAAAATGAAGGTTTGCTATCTTATAAATACTGATATCATTACCAAATAATATTACATTTTATACTTAAAAACTTGTTGCCACTGTTCTGTATTGTGACACTGCTCCACTCACCAGAATTTCCCCCAGATCTGTTCAACCCTTGAGTGAGAGAGAAAATATATAATTTCTTTCATCTTCAAACTGCTTGTGAAATATTATCATGCTAAAACTAAAAACAAACATAAACAAATGAGTGCTGAAAGGTACGATTCTTCTCAATGCAATAAACTCATTTTACCTTTTGTTGTGTTAACTAAATAGTGCTATAATCTCACATCAGCTTCTCCAAACCGGGAGCACACTATCCTTAGCTTATCTTAAATAGCCCCAAACAAGCTCTTGTTTTGTTATAGTCTACCGGGAACACAGTGTCATCATATACCCTGGTGCCAGTGAAGCTGCCTCTGTGTTGTGTGGATGCACTTTTGTTTTGGAGTGTCGTATCCTCGCGGCGCTGCGCCTCGCCCTCAGCTCCGTGACGCTGAGCTCGCGGTGAGAAGGCGGTGCACGCGAGCTACGTGTTGCTGCGCAGCAACAGATAGAGGAGAGACAGAAAGAGACAGAGGAATTCCCTCGCACTGACACACGCCGCTGTCCGGGCGTGCATCGAGGGTCTTAAAAGGACTGACTGTGTATCGAGGGTCTTAAAAGGACTGACTGTCTTTAATGTGTCGGCTCCTGTCTCTGCTGGAGGCGGACAACAACATGTGAAGAAGACAACATCAGAACAGCGCGCCTTCTGGCGATTTAAGAGGCATCGTTAAAGCTCACCCTGGACTCATTTTGGACTCGTTTTGGTCAAAGACGTGTCTGTCTGGACTCATCTGGACAAAGGTGTGTGCGTTTACGGACGCAACTTCTCCATCCACAAAACATGATTTCATCCTGGAGTTGAGCCGCGTCTGAATGTGGGAGGATTTGGACATGCTTTAAAGTGAGTTCACTCTGAAATGTACTGCACATGCTTTAGGAAGAGAACAATAGGCTACTGAGATGAACTTATAGTAAGCAAATGTTGTGTTTATATTTTGTCTACAGAGTATTTTCAAATGTGATCATATTTGACACATCACAGAAGATATTGGCAATAGGCCAGGGTGGACTGATCTTATGCTTTTGTGTAGAGCTAGTGGGTCTAAAAAGAGACTCTTGCTGCAGCTTACCTGAAGAACCACATATTGTTTAAGCTTAAGAGCTTAATTGCTAATAGCAGCTACACAAAGAGTGGTGTGATGTATTCATGCGCCTAAGAGAAATATCCTTGTATTTGTCCCTATTATAATGTAAAAAACAAATACATAACAAATCAAGCTATGATATGCATTTCCTTATTATTAAATAAATGTAAAATAAAGACATATTATATCATATTTATACATTTATATCTTCCTTTGCCTCTCTTTGGCTGCCACCTGTTTCTTACCACTGCTCTCACTGTTCTTGTAGCCATGACGGGTCACATCCTGGTCGAACCTCGCGGTGGCTCTCACGTGGACGATAACAACACAGGCATCCGCATCAACGTGGGCGGCTTTAAGAAACGTCTCCAGTCCGACACTCTGTCCCGCTTCCCCGAGACCAGGCTGGCCCGACTCCTGCAGTGCCGCTCCAAAGAGTCCATCCTAGAGCTCTGCGATGACTATGATGACACTGAAAAGGAGTTTTATTTTGATAGGAACCCTGCTTTGTTCCCTTATGTGCTCAATTTTTACAACACGGGCCGGCTGCACGTCATGGCTGAACTTTGCATCTTCTCCTTCAGCCAGGAGATCGAATACTGGGGCATTAATGAGTTTTTTATCGACTCTTGTTGTAGTAGCGCTTACCATTGTAGGAAAATGGACCAAGACAGAGAAGACTGGGATGACAGGAGCGATGAAGGCAGCACCACTTCCTCCTTTGACGACCTGCTTGAGTTTTACAACGATGCCTCTAAGTTCGACAAGCAGCTTTTGGGGAACGCAAGAAGGCGACTATGGCTAATGTTGGACAACCCTGGTTATTCCATAGCCAGCCGAATCATCAGTATATTGTCAATACTAGTAGTCTTGGGGTCTATTGCCACTATGTGTATGAACAGCATGAGTGAGTTTAGCCTTTTGGACGGTGATGGCCAGCCCACAGAGGACCCAAGATTTGAAACAGTGGAACATTTCGGGATCGGCTGGTTCACTTTGGAGCTAGTGGCCCGTTTTGCAGTCGCCCCCAACCTCTTGCATTTCTTCAACCATCCCTTAAACGTCATAGATCTTGTCTCTATTCTTCCATTTTACCTTACACTGCTCATAAATCTAGTTGTGGAGAGCACCCCTGCGCTGGCCAACTTGGGACGTGTTGCGCAAGTCCTGAGGCTTATGAGGATATTTCGAATCTTAAAATTGGCACGTCACTCCACGGGGCTCCGCTCACTAGGGGCCACGTTAAGGAATAGCTACAAAGAAGTAGGCCTGCTGCTTCTCTACCTCGCTGTGGGGGTGTCGTTCTTTTCTGTCATGGCTTACACTGTGGAGAAAGAGGATAGTGAAGATTTGTCAACAATCCCTGCTTGTTGGTGGTGGGCTACAGTCAGCATGACCACAGTAGGATATGGAGATGTAGTGCCAATATCCATAGCGGGGAAACTCACGGCCTCAGCGTGCATCCTGGCTGGCATCTTAGTCGTTGTACTTCCGATCACGCTTATTTTCAATAAGTTCTCGCTATTTTACAAGAGACAGAAGCAGCTGGAGATCGCCATGCGGAGCTGTGATTTCGACGAGGGGATCAAAGAAGTGCCGTCGGTGAATCTGAGGAACTATTACGCACATAAAGTCAAGTCGCTGATGGCCAGTTTGTCTAATATGAGCAGGAGTTCACCAAGTGAGCACAGCCTGAATGAGTCAATACACTGAAAAAGAAAAGGGGGAGCTGTCCAGAGTGCTGAAAAAGCGTGCTGCAACTGAAAATCTTCACTTCCACAGCCGTCTGTCTCTGTAGTTCGGTGCAATAATGTTGTTTATCAATGTGTCAGTCACTATGGGAGTGTCAGTACATGTATGGGGGAAGAATATTTCACTGTGCTTTGTCAAGGCTTTTGAAAAACCGCTCTTTCCAATGCTGACAGACGTACAATATGTGTGTGGTTGTTTTTACTGCCCTACAAAGTCAAAGTGAAGTGACAATACTTCATTCAAAACCGTCATTTCTACACCTACAAAATATGAAACTGTTATTTCTTGTTTAAAAGTAAACAACAATGAAATCATATTCTCCTTTGGAGATGAAAGCAGTTTTTTTGCCAAGAGAGTATAAAAAATATTGAATGGAGTAAACAAAAGATTTGGCAGATTTCAGAGAATTAAATCAGAGACCATTTGTACAAACACATATAAGTCTAAGCCAGGAGATCAAAATCAAGTTTTAATAAGTTTGTATTTTATTTTGAAGGAAACAATGTCTCCAATTTTGTCTCTTTTTTTAGTTTTTGACAGAATTTATAAATACCTCTCTGAAATAACATTGTAGTGTTCCATTTACTGTAAATACACATTGCATGTACAATGCTCGTAAAAAATATTCCTTTAGTAATACAACAATAGGCAGTGCAAAATATGCGCACATGCACACACACCCATGTACACGCACACACACACACACACACCCATGTACACGCGCACACACACACATTTTGTCTTACATCTACTCACCATGTCCAGTGCTTTGGGTTTGTGGGGCAGTGCAGTCCTGTAGACAGTGTATATACTGTACTTGTTGTGGTCAAATTTATGGTCAAATTTGTCTGAACAAGTTTTATTTTTACAAGTGATGTGTAATTGTGATGTTCAAAAAGTTACTCCAAATGTGTGACTAAACTATATCAACCAGAAACAGTGATAGATTTAAGTGTTGGGGGCGAGGGGTTCACTGTCTTCCTATCATTGATTGAGCTGTACTTGTTAGCCCTGAGAAGGCATACCTAATGCTTTGACTGACAACATATCTGAAGCAGTTTGACAGGCACAGCAACAAGCATTCAACGATGACAAGATGAATAAAGTTATACTCACAAGACTTGTGTGTTATTGGTGCAACTCATTTAAGAGGCCGTTTGTAGTCAGTGAACATGCTAACAGGTGACATGACATTGACGCAACAGCAGATCAGTGTCAAAACAGAATTTGTATTGAATTATGACACTTTTTGTAGGTTTAAGAAACAGTTTCCAACTCAATTTGTTGGATTACTTTCTCCACAAATATATTTGAAAAATCATTGACTCAATTCAATAGCTGTAAAGAGCACTTGGCTCTTTGTGGATTCTGTTTTAAAGCAGACAGAGCAGAAGTATTGAATATAAGCAGACATCAATATTTTCACTGTTTTAGCGGTCTATGGGTTGTTATCTCAAAAAGCAAGTATTTTGTAAAGATTCTCTTAGACACTTAGCTTGTTTATCCCCTACAATAAAGTAAGCACAGACCTGCTTTAGAGAAGAAGCCACTAAAAATATGGATATATTTATAATTTTATTGTTATCACTTCAATGTCCGTCTGATGTATGTGGGGTACATAATGGACAAACACAGTCAAAAGCCAACATAAAAAGCAGTCATTTAAAAATAGCATACAGATTGTATTTGTAAGTATTTATATAATGCACTTTACAAATGCATTTTTCATTCACTCCACAGCCATACTACTGTAGCCCCAGGATTTGAACCAACAACCCCTTGGTTATAGGACAACTGCTCTACAATTGAGCCCCTGCCATCCCAAATATTTCCAAAAAGGGAATTGCTGAAAGGGAATAAGTCACCTAACCCAAAGAATCCTAACTATAATCCTGGATGATCCCTCAAACATTGTTAAATTACAAATTAAAATAAAAGATGCAGATCCTATCTTAACATTTAGCATAAAAAAGTGTCACTTTGGGAATACGTAACAGGTTTGTTTACCTACAGTTACAGATAATATCCTCGATTTATACACATTTCAATGAGCAATTGGACTTATCTGCTCCGGTGGTCAGGTCTTCATTTAAATTCAGTGTTTACTTGTTAATATTCACACACAGAGACAGACAGCAGTATTGTTCATGAATCTAACTGGCTTCACCAAAACCAAACTCTCACCTGTCAAGGACAAAATTACTTAATTTTGTTCAACTTAGCTTGTTTTGGCTTTACCTTTTAATTGCAGTAGTTCATAAGTCCATAAGTTATTATCTTCACCTGTTTTAACAATCAGTGTTATCAAAACCTTGCATGACAAGACATAAAGATGTCAGCAGCCAACAACCGCTGATAAAATGGTGAGAAGAACCCAACTGTAGAAGCACATCTTCAAACCTGCCTAACAATACTGTCCTGCATATAATATAGCAATTCTAATCAGACTTCTCCAAATGGTGCATATACTGTATTTCTCATTTAAAATATTTACCCACAGAGGCCAATTATATCAGTCTATTTCTGTTTGCTCTGAAACCTTTAAGGCTTTACCCCCGGGAGCCCAGCCTCTGTGGAGCGGCGTGGAGAATCAGCAAGAAATGAGTTCACAGCGGAGGCAGGTGACATTTGAACAAATCAACAAAGGTTTGAGCACAAAAAGAGACTGTTTTAACATCTGAGAGGGAGAAAAAGGTGTGTGTGTGAAGAGATATAATGACAGCAAAGCTAGCTGTAACCATGTTGTAAAGTCTAAACTATGCCATGACCAAGACTTGTTGGTTATATATTCGTAGTCTGTGACTTTTATTCATTTTTCATTTATCTTATTCCTATGTGTGTGTTAAGGCGGGATAAACCGTGAACAATGGCCAGCTAGTCAGTCACAGGGCTGACGGCGAGACACACATACACTGGTATTTAATCACTATAGGCATACTATCGATTTCTCCAACATACGCATGTAGTTGGATTGTGTCAGGAAGTTCCAGAGAACCCACAAAAACACAGGGAAGATATGCAGACTGCACTCTGTTTTTTGACACATAAATGAGCTGTAGTTGCTCGCGTCATTGCTCAGCATGTTCTCTGTTAAAGTTATTAATTCTTATTAGTTTAAATTTGCAATCATTTCAGGAAAGTCTGCAATCCATTTAGCATTCACACTTTAATAAAATCTTAGCAGAGATGCCAATCAAAAGCAGCACCCTTAATCACAAGGCTGTAGACTCTTGGTCAAAACCACAGCCACTGCATTATACATGTGAAGGGACAACATTTATATTTAAAACATTATAGATTTGTATGAACAAGGCTTCTGTGCACCCACAATCACAAATGTAAAATTCACATATGTACATGTTTTTCATAGTGGTGACCACAACCCACTATTGTCAATGTTTGTGAACGCTTGACCAAGACCTTCAAAAGTGAACTAATCCCTGTTTCAGTATACATCAATGCAACACAAGTCTTATTGCTGTGTCTGTTCACAGTGACTCTGGAAGTGTATAAGATAAAGATGTCTGGCTGTGTGCCACTGAGCAGAGGTCTGTCTGAGTCGTTAGCCCCTGACTGGTGCAGACTGTGGAGATGGATGTGAGTGAAGCCCAGGGCCACTCGTTCAAACAGCTCTAGACAGATAGAGGCTGTGGTCATTAGAGGAGAGTCATGGCTTCATGACTTCAAGGTGTAGTCTGTAGGTTTTCCTAAAAATGTTTGAAATCGACTGTTCCATGATGTAAAGTAGGATGGCTGTACTCTGTAGAGGCCAGGGGAGGGACTAAAGTTGCTATTGGTCAAAGTGTTATCCCACAAAGTCTGATGCTGCAGTAGAGGCCAGGGGAGGAACTAAAGTAAAAATAATCATTATGTTACATCATAGAACAAGATCAGATTTTATTTGTATTTTTTTATTTCTAACTATTTTTTATTTTAGGATATCACTGACTACACCTTTAAAACCAGCACAGTCTTATCTGAGTTTTATATTTTGCCCGACAGTTTTCAGGCAACACTTCAGGCACACGTTTGCAGGGAAAGACATATGAGAATACCAAAAGAAGGGTTGTACATTTTGTGCCACAGTTTTTCAGGGGACACTATGTTTTTACTACCTATCAAACTAATCTTATCAGTGCATTGTAGGCCTTTAAATAATTTGCAGAAAGATTAAGATATGGAAAGATATTGGAAAGGATGCCAGTTGGTAAAGTAGTTGGCCTCAAAGCAAACACATTTTTAGCTAGCTGACTACATTGTCTGTATGTATGTCCTCCATGTGTTATTGTAGGTTCTCTCCGGCTGCCTGCCACCACACAAAGATATGCATGTGTTAATAGAATTGGTGACTCTAAATTACCCAACCAGGGTGTACCCGCCTATGGCCGCCTTCTTTGCTTCATAATCATTTGAAGAAAATGACTGGATGAAAGTTTTGGAAACCTAGAAGAAGCTGTGTGTGTGTGCGTGTGTTTGCGTGTGTGTGTTTGCGTGTGTTTGTGTGTGTGTGTGTATATATATGAATGAGTTTGTGTGTGTGTGTATATATGAATGTGTTTGTGTGTGTGTGTATATATGAATGTGTTTGTGTGTGTGTGTGTGTATATATATGAATGTGTGTTTGTGTGTGTGTGTTTGTGTGCATGTGTTGTGCATGTGTTTGCGTGTGTGTGTGTTTGCGTGTGTTTGTGTGTGT